>SNQJ01S0066527.1:30714-45607 GCA_010110895.2 Picea sitchensis
ATCATATACCTAAGTTATATCACGCTCCATGTCCCAACCTAACCCAAAGAAGCAAAACACAACAATCCCAAATTGATATATGTTTCGTTTTGTACCTCATCGATGATATATCTTTAATTTTGTTATAAGTTCAACGGTACTACAAATTGAAATGCATTTTAAAACTACAAAAATAATTGTACTAAAATGATTCCTCTCTCTTTCTTTAATTAATTAATTATAATATTAAGTAAATAAATTGCAATTCTAAGTAAATACGGAGAATCATTTTAATTAATTAATTATAATACTAAGTAAATAAATTGCAATTCTAAGTAAATACGGAGAATCAATAGAAAACTTTATTCTAAAACTAATTTGGCCTCGTGATGAACAAGGCTTTGTTGACATGGCTTTGACCAATGCATTGACATTTATCAAAACTCTGAAGAATGCTACGAGAAAACATCATTATCAATATTAAAAGCATGGATAGATCAATTCTGCCCAATGAAGTGGAAAAACTTATGTCCAATCTAACCTTATTCTTGGAATTTGTATTATCAAAATGATGGTACACATTTTCCACTCTTGACTTTATGTGTTTTTTTCATGTACCTTGCAACGATTTGTAAAGTAAAATGTTTTCACAAATAAAATGTGAAAGTTCAATACCATGTGAACAACTTTTCAAGTAAAACGTCTTTACACATAAAAAGGGAAAGTTGCATTCTATACACATCCACGTGTGGTTAGCTCACGAAAACAAAGAGATAAGTAATAAAAGTTAGATCATTATCTAGCTAAATGAAATTGTATGGTTGTCTTTCATATGTAATGGATTTTTCTTATTTCTTACAATGTTTATTGATATTAATTACAAAATTTTTCTTAATATATTTAATACATGTTCTTACACTTTAGTTTATTGACTCACGATCTTCCAAAAAAAACATATAGCATTCCATTATTATACCAAAATGCTATGAATGTTTGTAAAAAGATAAAGTATAACATGTTTCCTCCGAAGTTAATAAAATAAATTTTATTCAAATCTATGCATCCTTGAAATAAACCATTAGTATTATTATACCTGTCGATAGGCATGGTATATAGTGATGAGTTCACCGATGAGTTCACCATTAACTATCTATTAATCCACCTATTGACCAAAAATTTATATGGTTTTCTAATATTACACTTTAACAATTAATTTTTTTATTTATTTCAATTATTTAAAATATGTTTTTGGCAAAATCTATTCAAACACACCTCTTATTGCCACTGCAGAGCAGAACCCTTGTCAGTATCCTTGCAGGACGTGATGCGTGCCGACTCTCGCGGATGCCCAGAATGTGTTGTGCTGGGCCGGATTTGTTCTGGCGACTGTGATGCGTGCCGACTCCCGCGGATGCCCAGAATGTGCTGTGCTGGGTCGGATTTGTTCTGGCTTATGGTCTGGAAACCCGAGAAGCCTGAGATTGTGAGACTGTGGGAGAAGCCTGAGACAGCTGCTACGCCAGTCATTTGTTCGATGCAGAGGTTGCCATATACCGTGCTTTGTTGAATAGCTCTGTGCGCGTGTTCGATCCCTGAGAAGTTGATTTTTTCTTCGTTCCTGTCTACGTTGCAGGATATCTGTTGCTGTTCTGTTTTCATTATCTATCCATCTTACTTATCTTGAGAATGCATGCATGCTATTCTATTAACAACCTATGTTTTCTTGGCTGGTTGCAGGTTGTCCCCAAATTCTCCGGACTCAGGGCAGTATCACTTGGACAACAAAGATTTGCTTTTCCATCATTTCAATCTTCCCAATGTACTTCTGGTGCTCTGAAAGTAGTTTGTGCGGTATAGTTTATTTTCCCATCACAAGCAGTAATTGGAATCTTCCATAGTTCTTGCAAAAGAGCCTTGTGAAGGTCTTTCTTTTCATGTACTGTATGTTTCTATGACTTTTTTTGTTGGCGTAAGTGTTTTTCTTGCTATCATTATTGAACTCCATAATTGGAATCTTCCATAGTTCTTGCAAAAGAGCCTTGTGAAGGTCTTTATTTTCATGTACTGTATGTTTCTATGACTTTTTTTTGTTGGCGTAAGTGTTTTTCTTGCTATCATTATTGAACTCCAAAGTTAAATTATTCATCTTACATTTGCAATCTCGTATGCTTTCTGATCACCTGTTTTCAGAACAGGCCAAGCCGGAGACTCTTAGCAAAGTATGCGATATTGTGAAGAGTCAGTTAGCATTATCAGACGATAAGACTTTGACTCCTGAATCCAAGTTTTCTAATATGGGTGTCGACTCTCTTGATACGGTAATGTTGATTATACCTAAGACTTTCAAGCTAACTTCTCATTATGGGTTTGGGCTTACATCATATCCTGTACTTTCAGGTAGAGATAGTAATGGCTCTTGAGGAGGAGTTCAAAATCAGAGTCGAAGAAGAAAATGTTGGGACCATTACAACTATGCAGGAAGCAGTTGATTTGATAGAAAGGCTCGCAGCTAAGTCTTGAATGGTGCATGTATGTTTCTTAAAGGTTGTCCAAGTGCACAACTGCTTGTCACTGTGGGTTGTTTTGTGGATCTCAAAAGGATGAGTTGGGCAATGCCCTAAGACAATAACTGCTATTCCTTTCAAATATATATTGGATAATTAAGAACATTTCACTTGTCTAGGTTATGGTTTCCACATGTAAGGATCTTATTATTGTTATCATTTCAAAGGCAATAAGGAAGGAAATTTAGGTAATCAGTTCTATGGTGGCAATGAGATTGTAAGTTACTATTGAGTTGCGACCAATCTTTTCTAATCCCAAATTCTGCATGTATTTGTGTTGAAACAATTTTCTTTGGAAAGGGGAGCTATACTAAAAGAATTCCTGTTTGGTCTTTTGGTGTGGATTCATATTCATGACTACAAAGACCTGAGTAACATTTCTTTCAATTTTTTCTATCAAAACAGAACTGTTTTACATTTGTGCTATAATAAAAGTCTTGAATGATCTATAATAAAAGTCTTGAATGATCTAACTGTTGGTTGGATCAAAGTCTCTGGCAATTATTCTTGCTACACTAAACTAGTGTAGATTCATGTTAACTCTAGATTTGTTAGGCACCAAAAGGGATAAAAGTTAAAACACAATTAAAATCTTTTGCCACCTAGTAAAAAGATTTGTGATTAAGATTGATATTTGTTAGTTTTTTTTCATTATAATAATTAATTAAAGAAATAGAAGATTCCTTTCATTTTTTGACATTAGATATTAGTTTTCAAAAATGTACCTTAGCTTTTGTTGTAGAGTGCACCTCCTCGTCTGTGTGCAGTGAAAGCAACATAATTAATGCAATCTCTCAATATGACAGTCTTGATAACATTTTACCAAGATTTGGCAAGGGAAAAATCACTTGGTCCAGAGTCTCAGGCCCTATATTGCTACGTGCTTGTGATGGGATAAGGGATAGTTAAAGAGATATTCTAGCTAGCTAAATCATTTTTAGTTTTTGACACTAGACATTAGCTTCTAAATGTACCCCCAACCTTTTCTCTCGAGAGTGCATATCCTCCCTCTTTTGTGCAATAAAACAACACATAATTATGCAACTTCAATACGACATGGAGAATTTTACACCACATGAATGGGCAAGGGCAAATCAATTTTGGTCCAGTCTTAAAGTCCATGTTGTCAAGGTTTGTGATATATGGATGGTTAAAGACATCATCCCATTAGCTAAATCATTTTTATGGCCAAGTGTTCACAGATAGATGCTATTAAACTTCGGTATCCTCAAAATTCCTTTATATATCTGGTTGTTTGTTCACTTGTCTCTCTAGTTATTATGTTGATGAGCGCTGAAATAACAACTGTTTTTTAATTGTTATTCATGATTTGTTCCTCCAGCTCTATTTTGTTGATGAGCACTGAAATAACAACTGTTTTTTAATCCTTATTTGTTACTCATACTTATGCAAGCAGGACAACTTTGATCAATTACTTTATTGATGAAAACACCTTGATTTTTGTTGTTTTTTATTTAAAACAACTATTATTTTTCCCATTTTTAACTTTTCAGACACTTGCCAAGTTGTTGCAATATGTGATTTTTGCAACCATCAATTACAGATATCATGTTTTAGTATGTTCATCTTTTCCTATACAAGCTACTACCCGTTTGGGGGATTTGTGATATGGCAAATAAAAGCTCCATCCTGTTTGGGGGCTTGTGATATGGAAAATAAAAGCTCCATCTTGTTTGGGGCTTTGAAAACAGTGCA
The DNA here is from genome assembly GCA_010110895.2 of Picea sitchensis. Classification (NCBI taxonomy): domain Eukaryota; kingdom Viridiplantae; phylum Streptophyta; class Pinopsida; order Pinales; family Pinaceae; genus Picea; species Picea sitchensis. The sequence continues at coordinate 34,974 of SNQJ01S0066527.1, forward strand.
ATTCTTGTATCTGCCTTGGCCGTGTGTGAAAATTAAGCTTGCTCTTGGACATTAGTCATAAATGGACATTTCAGATTAAACTTGAGTGAAATAACTGGATCAAAGTAAATGTCCTCTAGTGCCACGAGAGCTCTACAACCTTGTCATTTCAATAATAATTGAATTTCTTATAATTTCAATAAAATTGATTTTAACCTTGGCAGAAAATACTAACAAAATGTTGTATGAAATGAATAGGATTTTCTTGATTTATTATGCTGGAGGCATGTAATAAAGGGTGGTGTCTTGAGAAATACTTGGTCATCCTCCAATACCATCTAGTGGTCACCACTGTTTTCTCTGCCCATAGTTATCTCCAAACATTCTGGTTTCATTCCAGCTGTGTCTCGTATCTTCAAGCAACATTATATCTCGTACAGCAGGGGATGTCAACACTTCACCCAGTCCTGCACCTTCTATATCATTGGTTCGTGTTTCTCCTCTGACAGAGGTTTGTATCCCTCAATTGAATATATAGTTATAGAGAAGGACAGACACAGAATGATTGGAGCTATAAGCACCTGTTTGAACTGCATATGCAAACCAACATGTTCACTTTTTCCTTCGATGATCATTGTTGGGTGACTCCATTTCAATCAAACCCAAAACCAAATCAATCATCTATCTACATGCTCCCCAAGAAGTCCCTTAATTCATCCACTCCCAGTTCATCTCCTCCCTCCCTAGACTGTGGATAGCATTTACACTCCCAATGCCACGCTCTGTAATGTTGAGTGGGCTTTGAGCTAAACCCTTGTGGAGAATATTTGCATGTTGACAAAGAAGAGGGACTTCGTTCTTCACCAACTGCAATGATGGATGGATCAAATGCGTTTGGGTCGTTACTTTGTATTAAAAATATTAGTTCTTCTTCTACCCCTCAAGTGTTGAATTGACTAATATTTAAATATATAATAGTTCTAGTCTTGTCATTCACAATTGTGGAAAAGAAAAGGGAAAATGAAAATTAGCAAGGTTAAGTAATTACAAGGAATTTAGATTACTAAATTGTCATTTATCTCACAAGGATCAAAATGTGTGAACTAGAAGGTCTTCCAAGTGTACATGGCACTCAGGCTGCTCTTGGTTCATGAAACCCATTGCTTTAATCTACCTTAGAATATATCTTACAGTATCGTTGTGAGTGGGGTATCTTAGTCTTTGGAGTTCAGTGAGATGAGCATTGTGAGAAGCACATTGTTGAGGTTGCTTTGAGCCTCGAGGAAAATTTTATGATTCTTGGTCCTGTCAGTATCGTGAGCATTATTTTGTCAGGCCAGCATTTTCCAGATATGTTGCTTGAAGCTTCATGCTCGTCCACCAATTTAGTAAATATAATAATGGGATCTGCTCTAAGGTTTATTTCCTTAAGTCTTCAATAGCTTTTCAAAAAAAATTCTTCCTCATTTTAAGTTGTCTTGCATGGTCTTCAATATATCTCCCAAAGGGGAAGCTATTGTCCCTCAATGTATTTTAACTTGCCATTTCTTCCAAATGTTTGTTTCAACTATTCTACCAAGAAGTTTTAGCACTGGCTTTGCAAGATTCTCGCCGCTTTCATCGTACCATCCCCATCCGACAATGAACAAAAGCCCCTTTTCTCGTTTTTTTTCTCAGAGATTTGTTTCGATGGCTTCTGCCTCAGCGAGTTCAGCGCTGGTTTGAGTCGCAGCAGCGCCATCATGGAACAAAAAAACAGGTATTTTGTTCGTTTTCTTCTGTTATGGCTTCTGTTATTCATGTTAGTTTTGCGGATCTGGGTTTCATTCTCTGTATCCATCCCTGGGGTTTTTAAATGGTTCTGGTGACCGAGAGATGAGAAGTGCATGGGTCGATATCCTTCCCTGGTTTTGGTCTGGCCTTAATGAATGATCCCTGAGCCGGGCTCATCGAGCACCACTAGCTCTGGTCTGCCAGGTTAGGCCCAACAATGGCCAGATGCCATCTCTGGTCCTGCGGCCCACTTTGTTCTATTCATTTCGCCACATCAAATGTGCAGTTTTTGAACACATAATAGTTGAGATCATGTTGCTGGGAGTTACATTCTTATAACATGAGATACGATCCTTGTTTGGTTTTAGGACTGTCCAATTTGATTTTGAACTGTAGACTATATTGCTGGAAATTATATCGTTATCCCATGTGTGCCTCCTTATTAATAATCTTTTACTTTTTCATTCTCGTGGTGTTCTAATCTACCTTATCCCGGCTTCTAGACTTTTGTCCACAGCTCTAGTCTTACTTATATGATCCATGTTCTCATAGACAACTTGAAATTTTGAAAAGAGAAGTTATGTCAATGTAAGATTGAAATCTCACTCAACGGGATGTTTTGTCCTTCTACTTTCTTGGCTTATTGGTAAATGAACATTCCATAAATGTAGCAAGCAATCAACATGAAAAGGAATCCCCAGCCATGATTAATCAATTCATTTATGTGCTTAGCCAGACGATTCGCTTAATGTGCTTGGAGCAAGATCAATTAACATAGATGCCTGATTTTAAGTTAGACAGATCTGGTGAGGGTTTACGCTGACATGTGATGGCTACTTCGCTTGTTGTTCCATCAATGTTTGTGAATATTCATTTATTAATAAGCCAAGAAAACAAAAGGCCAAAACATAGATAATTCGCTTAGTTGTTGAAGCAAGATCAACTACTGATAGAAGCTTGATTTCTGTTTCAGAAGTTAGCTAGATCTCGGTTAGGCCTTTACTGTGGCATGGGTAGTTGATGGCTACTTTGTTTGTTGTTCCAGAGCATAGTTTAGACTTGGGGAACGCATTTTCATGGGTTATGTCAAATGGAAGTAAATGTAGATTCTTGTTAGTGCACCATCATGATTTATTAATGACTTTGACTCATGCATAATGTTTGTACCTTTTAAACCTACTTTAACTCTCTCTCTTGTTTTCTATATATCCCTGCATTGCCTTGTTTTCATGTATTCAAACTTCTGAAGGTATTTGCTACCATGTAGCCTTGTTAACTATATACATTATAAATAGAATTTTAAGATATGATAAACAACTTTTGCTGCAATTTTCATAAATAAAATTAATGCACTTGCTAAAATAAGATTTCAATAATTTTATTAATCTTAACTTACATTGAATATTAACATATATCCATTTTAAGTTTGCATATCTTTGGAAGAAAAAAAAAGGATTGAAATTTATGATAATTGGTTAAATTTATAGTACATTGAACTTATGCACAATTAAGATTTGCTTGGTCCCTTAATATTGTGATTTGATTTTGTCAAAATGTTATCATCATGCGGAAGTTGAGAAAGTAGTCCCAATTTCCATGACTTGTGGTTTTTACAAAACATTGTCAGAGCACTCACCAAACCACTGTAAATTGAAAAAGAAGAAGTCAACCAACTTAATTCATTATATCAACCTAAAGGAAAAACAAAAATTTTTTGTGCCACAAACACAATAATGGAAATCAATACATGCGTAAAATTTTATCGAGGATTTGAATTAAAAAGTGGCAAGATCCAATGTTGAATTTTTACTTAACTCACAACCACTAGATTGATATTTGCTTTTGGTAATGGCAAATGTGGTGACTTGATAGGGGCTAAAAGCTCAAAATTCAAGTTGACCTTGAAACCATATATTTAATACATTCATGAAAAACCTGGGTAGCAACTAACCGATTATCTGTGATTGGGTGGACGTGATAATCCATGCAAAGTAACAATGGCCCCTTTATCAATGCTCACACCCTCGGCAATGGCCAAGGGCTATGACCACGACCTTAGTCCCAACATTTAATTCCAACCGACGCTAGTTCCATATAATCGTGGCTTTGACCACGAGCTAAAAAAAGGTGGGTTTCTGATTTCAAAGAGTAGTATTGCTCTTAGTCTGGCGAATGGTCAGATAATGGTGTAATGATCCTGCCATTATGCAAGGGATCATCACAAGCAGGGTTCTTCTCGGAACTTTTACCGGTTGTGGTATTTCGTCAAAAACATGTTGAATTCATTTGTTTAGGTGTGTTTACTTGTTGAATGGCTTCTTGATTTCAGCCTTAGGGTTTATTGACGTGTTTATATGAATGTTTGCAGCAAATAACAAGAAGAGACAACCGTGGAACATACCTCAACCATTTGTAATATGATAGACAAGCCAAACACATTTCAAATCAAGCTTATTCATATAAGATAACTCGCTTATATGGAGATGTCATCCGGAATTCTCAATACATATATAAATAGAATGAGTCAAGCAAAAAGCTCCCTATTAATACAAAATAAGCTCCAAAGGCTTGATAAGAGATGAGGACCAATGCCAGGTAGATCTGGGCCAAGTGCCAAAACCCCACTAGAAGATGCTATGTCCTTGTAATGCCAAGGCTCTCAACACCAAGCTCTGTGTCAAAGTGATGTCTAATTGAAGAAAGAAGCCAAACAAGATCTAAGATGGTGCGAACAACCCACGTTCAAGATACTCTTCACACCTCAGAGATCTCAAACCTCCACCCACAGGCGCCTCCTGATGCCCTCAAACCCTAGAAATTGAAGGAATGAGCCCTCCAAACTCCTCCTCGAATTTCTAAAATCGCTTCTCCTCAATCTGTGGGATCTACTCTCCTCAATGAATGGTGCACCCTCTCTCTACCTACACAAGCAAATGATGTGGAATCCTCCTACAACCGAGTAGATCTGGAACTAGACTGGAGTGGGAGTCAGAGCCCAGACCAAGCTAGACACAAGCTAGGTGGAATTCACCACCGACTGCCCTCTGTCTTATAAGCCAAAACCAAAACCCCCAATGTTGGGCTCAGTCACTAGCTAAAAACCCGTGATATCAAAAATAAGATCATACTGAATGATAGAGTAGGAGGCCCTGTCTTTACTCTTTTGGCCTAAATTCTCATTCCTCCAAAGGACTTTCATTTTGATATTTAACACTAATTAAAATCACTTTAATTTCAATTTCAATTAACCTTTAATTTAAAAGCTCCTTTATCTCTCTATCATACTTCCCTCGGTCACTAAAGTCACTTAAACTTATCCTATAGTGTTGTTCTCCCACCAATGAGTTATTACACTGAGAGGTTCCTCCAAGTAATGTGCCCAAAATGACCTCTTCAGTGAATTTAATTGACTTATAGCTCAAAATACTCAAAATCGTGGAAATCATTGGAATGCAATGGAACCAAAACCAACCTGTGCGGAATGGCTCATAATGATGAGATATGAAGAGAAATGCAAGCTGGACCACACAACGCCTCTCAACAATCCCTGTACTCGCTATAACACCCATCTAGCTACTCTGGTCATCATAAACCTCTACACTGTGATGATGTCCCAAAGTGGGGACATTACAAATGGTTTGCAAAACCACTACGTGGGGACCCGCATTACACTATCGTGGGAAACATGTCTTTAGCGGTAAGTTGTAAACCACTTCGCAGATCAATCCCTCCTTGTTAACTTCCGTGCACTTTGTCGATGCGCGTCGAGTGTCCGCCGTAGATATCCTCTTCTAAAGGACGATCAGATTAAACAATAATAAACTCAAAATAAATTTCATTTTAATATTTAAAATAGAATTTTGGGGATTAGATTTAGTACGAGAGCTTAACTCTTAGCTCCTCGGAACCAACACTTATCACACACGACCAAAGGTTGGAATCGTTAGCTAACAAAGGTGGTTTACCACTTTCTCAAGGTGGTATCACCTTCTAGTTGCATGGGTGGTCAAATGGTGGTTTTTAAACCCACCACGAGGAGACCCGTGTTACACGATTTCCCTCCACGTGTCCTCAGTGGTAACTTGCAAACCACCACACAGATAATGACCTTTTGGTTAAGTCCCAAGCACTTTGCCAATGCAAGTTCAAAGACAATTGTCAATCTCCTCCCTTGAAGGACGGTCGGATTTGTGCCCGTGCCACGATATCGTTTGTTAAGGGATCACCATTGATCCATTCTGTGATCGATGGCAGATCTCTCTCCTCGTTGAAACAAATGAATTCTCAAGGTATTGAAGGTCGAGTTTACAAAAAAATAATTGAACGATGGGCCAAGTGAACGATGCTTGCGTAGCACTTAATATCAATATTCACGTCCAATTATCGCGTTCAACCGTTTGTGTCTTTGTCTCGGTCCCAGTCTCGTCGAGACAACTTAGTGATGCTTTCTAAATACTGTTAGGTGGGTTGGCAACGACCATTAAACTCAACCTTGAGCGACGTTGGAGATTCATCATTCTTAGTACCTTGAGCGACGTTGGAGATTCATCATTCTTAGTACCATAACCGTATGACGTTAAATAAAATGACGGAGATGCATTCACGTGGATGACACATTTTTATTTTTATTTTTAATCGGAGATGCATTCAAGTGGATGAAACATTTTTATTTTTATTTTTAATCGAGAATAGTCGGAAATAAGATGAATTTAGTCACATAAAAAAATTATCACACTTTTAACCAATGAAATCACAGATAATTGCTTTTTTATTATCACCTAAAATTTGCAATTAATTTGAAACCTGATGGTTCGGAAATTCGGCCCTTAATAATTAATTCAAAACCTTAAATTATACTAAGTTTATAATAAGACTATCAATTTATTGACTAATCAAGAATAAAAAAATTACTATTTTTATTATATTAAAAAATATTTTTTTCAACATCAGAGCTTATAATTTTTTTTTCAATTCAACACAAAACGAATATCAACACAAAACTAATATGAAAATCAAACTCTTTGCAATAATAAATACAACAATTTCACTGTATAAAATCTCTATTTTATCATTTTCATTACTTCACACCAAGCTTTTATTACTTTACACCTTCACACCAAGCTTTCATTACTTTACACCTTCACACCAACCTTTTATTTCTTGGCCATTCCCATTGTCCAACTTAGCAGTGAATATGCTAGTTATTATTATTACGGAGGTAGTATATAACAATGAGTTAGCATTGACTTTCATATTAGTTTTATGTTGACTTAAAAAATGTGTATAAATTTTAATGTTGAACATAACAAATAATTTTTTTTTTTCAATATAACAAAATTAGTATTTTTATGACCTTTGATTTGTCAATAAATTGATAGTGTTATTGCAACCTTCACTTTGTTGGAGGTTTGGAATTAATTTTGACATGACTATATATGAGTGTCACTTTCTTATAAGGTACAACTCTATTGATAAACACATTAAATTGAGACACTTTACTCATCAATTCTATATAAACCAAGTCACATGAAATGAATCCATTGACCTATGAAATAAGACTCTTTTTATTATTTTCTTTTCTTATTTTTCCAAATATGTAGTTATAAAACCATTTTTAATTCTTTTGGTAAGCTACCATTGAATTATGAAATAAGACTCTTTTTTTATTTTATTTTCTTATTTTTCCAAATGTCTAGTTATGACACCATTTTTAATTCTTTTGGTAAGTTAATTGATAGCTAATGGCTTAGAAACCCGATGGATCTGGTGGCAGGCTTGTTCGGGCACTGGTATTGGTGGGATAGATTCCCATTAGTTTTTTAGTTTTTTTGTTAGACGTGATTTGGCATACGGTTAAACTTGTTAGGACAATCTATAGTTTTTTTGGGAGACGTGATTTGGCATACGGTTAAACTTGTTAGGACAATCTATAGGAACACAAAACCTCCACTATATACTAAAAACTGCTATTCAAAAAACCACTTGCTTATGGAGACATATGATAGAAATAAATTTAGGTTTTTTTGAAATAAGATATTTTAATTATAAAAACTAGCTAAAGCACGGACAAAAAAAACTAAGTAAGTTTACATAGATTTGAGTAAAATTTCTTTTATTATCTTCCGAAACAGTATATGACAGCCTACTTCACTCATTTAAAGCAGGAACAGAAAGTGCAAGTTGCAACGATGTTTCCGTAGGCATGGGGCACGAATGTTCGAAATTAAATGGCATTCGGAAAGGTGCGGGCCCGGAGATCACTGAGCAGAATTTTGGTCTTTGTCTTGAATCTGGAGGGGCCATTGGAAGCCACAAAATTTGTCCAGAGATTATTGTATTTGTAGCATTTACGAACGCCAACATCACTCACGCAAATCTGCAAACACCAGATACTGCTTTCTAATTCAATCGTAGAAATGGGCTACACACCTTCCTTTTGCTTACTCTCGTTTTCTTCTTCTGCCGGTCATTGCCGAATCCCGTATATTGCCGCCGCCGATGTAAATGTAAGTTCGAATATAGAAAAAGGTGCGCCAAAGCTGATTCCTCGTTGCTCCTCCATGCCCAGAAGCAGGAACAGAAACGGCAATTATCATGTATATTCAAACCCTTGGGGCCTTTCATGCATCGTACTACGATTGCAATTTCACGGCAGTAATTCAATAATTTCTACGTCTCTTAACGGAGGAGGGACGCGCAGAGGCAGGAGGCGAGAGGTCCGTGCTTGCAGTGGCAGGAGAGGCGAAGAGGACGACGAATTCGGATTGTATCCTTGGGATTCTTCTTCTTCTTTGCCTGACGGTAATTTCATCTTAAACTACATTTATTCCTTGGAATTTCGTTTTCTCAGTTGCCATGGCGTGAGTGGATTGGGTGATCTTTGGTTTTTTTGAACAACCACCCAATTCATTATCTCAATTGCCATGGTTTTAGTGGATAGGGTTGTTTTTTTTAACAAGAGCCACCCAATTTTGGCCAGAGCAATACGAAACTCCTGGAACATTCCGCTTTGTGGGCTTCCTGGCACAAATTCGATGAGAGTCAAATCTGGGCCAGTTGGCGTAGATTCCCACTGGTGTACCGCTAGGCCACAGCATTTACGACCGTGCATTAGGTGGTCTTGGACCCTGTCTATACACTAACAAATGCATATACATAATCGTTTGTGTAACCAAGACATTTTGCCACAAAGGCAACATTTCGGGAATGACGTGGATTAGGTTTTGTAAGAAGATATACATTGCTTATGGTATCTCCAGAGTATGAGTTCTTTCTTCCCTTTTTCAGAAGTTCGCACAATTTTGAAAAATTGTACTGCAGCAACTCCGAATAACTATCTTTCCTTCTACCCTTTTCACAGAGAATTTCAATAAATATCATACAAAAGTTCTAAAAGGAACTGTAAAAAACATACTAAATTTTTTAAGCCTGATGCTATAAATGAAGATTAAGGAACACTGTAATGAACATGAATAGGTTAAGCAAGGCTATCTGAAATATCTAACTTCTGTAGAACCAAAAAGCCTTCTTGTCACTGCTGTTCTTACATTCTTCAGGAAAAACCATGTTTCCTGCTGCTGTTCTCAAACCTTTCTTGTAAGATAAATTTTGCCGGATCTGCCATAGATAGGAGATAGAGACAAAGGAGCACTTTATATTCAGATGCCCTTGCTACTATGAGATACACGAGCCATTGCCTATTTAGAGGGTCTCGTAACTCTATCTCCACTTTTCTCCAATATCCAAATCAACATTACCTAGCGTTGTATGATTGTATCTGGGAAAGGCACTCAAGCTTAGAGCTTACATCCTTCAATCCCCCACCTGACTGAACACTACTTAGCAAATCGGATCTTTCTTCTTGGGCTCCCAGTGGATAGGGGCACTAGGAGACAGGTAGAGTGCAGTACCATTCCAGTGCCTAGATTGGTGAGACCCTGAGGGGGCAGCGCAACCCTCGACCATGAGACCCATGAGGGGCTATCGTATGAGGCTTCAGGACAATTCATGTCTGACCAACAGGTGGCCCCCCTCCACTAGATCTTGATAGCAGGCTACCTCTTCTAGATAGAGAGACATCCTCCAAGCTAGATCCAGTGCTTCTAGCCAGATTTTTATATAAATATTCTTTTCTTCAGCCTTGGATGGTAGGAGAGCTTCACATTTGACTTTAGAGGAGGACCCCCTCTCTCCTCGGTCCGATGATAGGCACTTGGAGCACTAAGTCTCTCTTGCACTTGGTTCTAGAGCATTGTATTTTCCTTTTAGCATTATGTTAGTTTTGCCTAGATCTTAGAGATTGGATTTGTTTCTTGCTTCTATAGGAGTGGCATTTTGCACTCCCACTTTGTTTTGCCACATGTACTAAATAGTCTCATTGACGTACTTTTGGTCATTTGTTGGACATTAATATAGTTATCTTTTCTTATCTTATCTATCCTCTCATATTGTTTCTGGTAACATAGGTTTTAGGTACAGGGATCAAGTATGGTACTAAAAATTTGATATTTAGGGTAGCGAATAGGCAACTAGTAGTAAAATAAAGGCTTATCACTCTAGAAAAGGAGATTCATTGTAGCCCTTTTATTAGATATTGTTAGGTCTTATAGAATCATGGAGATTAGTTAGGTAGTGATGTCCATTGGCTCTTATACACTATACATTAAGTCGTGATTCACATGTTACTAATAGAGATGCAAGTGTTAGGAAATAGACATCCACACTAAACCTAATAGGAAAGAGAAGACAAATTTAAACAAGAAAATAAATGACAAACACAATACACAGAGATTTTACCCTGGAAATCCAAATGGGAAAACCAACATTCCTTGAGTGTTTTGCTCTCTTGTTGTCTTATTCGTTCAGAATAAAGAGTTACATGA
>SNQJ01S0066528.1:5744-18169 GCA_010110895.2 Picea sitchensis
AAAGCTAGTTCTTTTATCCAAGTTGAGGATAAGAGTTGGTTACAAATCAAGAAGTATCTTCCCCACAACACATTTCTCCATAGGAACCAATAGAAAAAGTTGCTAAATAAAAATAGAAGGATAAAACTGAAACTAATCCCAATCTGGAGGTTTCCTTCTAGAAGGAAAAATATTATTCAGTGGTTCCAGTGTTACAGGCTAATATAATTGATTTGGAATTATAAAATCAACTTCTTAGGTAAAAAAATAAAGCTTTGATCGATAGCCAGAGGAGATAGGTTCCAGGTTCTAAACAAGATAAAAATGAAAGAAGAAGTTAACATTAACACACCAGGAGTTAATATTTTCGTTAATTTGGAATTCAAGATTGTTCCCAATAACAGTTAGTGATAAAAATGTTTTAGTTATTGGTATGAGTTTAAAGTTTTTTTAGTTTAGTTTGTATTTTCGTTAATTTTAGTTAATAAAAGAGTAGCTATAGAATTTCAAATTCTGTAGAAACTCTAATTTTTGTTTTTATATTTTATTAACTTCTGTTTTTTTTGTTTCTTTTGTTTTACAGGTGTAAAAGGAATGTCCTGGAAAACACATAAATGGGAAAACAAGTTTCCAGGCAGAATTCTAAAATTAAACAGTTAGTAGTTTTTATTTCATGTACTTAGTTAATTTAGTTTGGGGAATTAAACAATTTTGTTATTTTCCCATTCTAAATGGATAATTGTTTATGGTTATGGAAGTTAATTTCCATTTTTGAATTCCTTCAATATAAAACAGTGAAGGAAAAATAATCATAGGGGGAGTTTCAGTTTTTTGAAAGAAGAATAAAGCTTATGCATTGTTGTACAAGTCTTTTTTTTAATATATTATTTTGAATCTCTTTGTGATTTTGAATATTAATATAAGAAATTGGTATTTGGTATTGTTATTGATATTCGAGTGTTCATTTTTGAAATCAAAGTATTGTCTGGAATATGTGTTGGCAATATTACAAACTGATTTAGTTAATTATTGCTAATAAATTAGATCAATTTCATTTCTATTTGACACATCATTTCAACGATAATTATGTATATGAATTATTGTTGGGATTATAAGTCTGCACTAATTATTTAAACAAGTTTATTAATTAATTTTCAGTGGATATAATTAGACATTTTTTTAAAGATCTATATTTTTAGAACATTGTTTACTTTACTTAAATTCATATACTATCTGAATTTGGGGCTGATCATTAGATTTTCTTTTTAGTTTTATTTTATTTACTTTATTTCTTTTACTTTCATTAAAAATACCTCTCATTCTTAAACATAAAGAAAAATCCTCTTTCATAGAGGTAAATTTTATGATAATTAGAATTAATCTATTTTTTTGTAGATAATTTGAAATCTGTATATATGTATATTTCAGTTGGTATTTCAATAAAAGATAAAATCTCTTCAATCAATTAGAAGGTGTATATATTTTAGATTTAGTTTTTATAGATTATGATAGTTATAGATAACTGGACCTAAATCAGTCGGAATCACCATTTACAATGGATAAGGGTATGGTTGGGATCATGACCGGACGAATTCCTGAATGTTGAACATGATCGTATTTGACTATCAATAGGCATGTAACCTTTAATTATGAAAAAATAAGAAAACAAGAGAGAAAAAAATTCAAGGAATGATGATTTTCCCGTTTGGGTTTCCAAGGTAAAATATTTGTGTATTGTTTGTTTTCTTTGTCATTTAATTTCTTGATTAAATCTTTCTTCCTCTCTTCTACTAGGTTTAGTGTGGAAGTGTTTCTCATTTCCTAACATGTGGTATCACAACTTGGTTTAAAAACCTTGTATATGAGATAAACCCTTTGTTTAGTAAGATTTGTAAGTCAAAAATATTTAAAGATTTTGCTTAAAGAATGGTGAGTAGCTCAAGAATAGAGATCAAAAAATTCAATGGCCATAATTTTGAGTTTTGGAAGCTTAAAATTGAATATCTCCTTGTAGATCAAGAACAATGGGAAGCAGGTTTTCAAGGTACCATTCTGACAGGTATGTTGAGGGAAGAATGGGAGAAACTCGAGATAAGGGAAAGGAGTATGATTCAACTTTGTCTTGTAGATTCGGTACTGTTGAATTTCTCATGTGAAGATTCAGCCAAGAAACTGTGGAACAAGTTGGGGAGCTTGTTTCAGTCAAAATCACTAGTAAACAAGTTTTTCCTTAGAAAGAAATTGTATATTATGAGGATGAGTTAGGGAATTTCGGTGACTGAGAATTTAAATGCATTTAATACTATAATAAGCCAATTATCTGTTGTGGATATTAAAATCATTTAGGAGGAGAAATGTGTTAGCCTATTATTCTTTTTTCCAAACTCCCAGGATAGCTTAGTCGTCGCTATATGGAGTAATTCAACCACATTAGCACTAGAAGATGTGGTTGCATCTATACTATCAGAATAACTGAGAAGAAAGAACATGGAAGGATTGATCAAAGATGCATTAGTGGTAAAAGGTTGATCAGTTGATAGAGATAAAAGAAAATTCTCCTGCAGAAATTCTAAGTAGAAGGGTAGATCTAAATCCCTTGTTCATTTGAAAACAAGAATATGTTGGAAATGTCATAAAGTTAGGCATTACAAAAGGGACTGCAAGTCGAAGGAAACATAAGTCATTATATGATCCGATGAGAAGCAGTTGACTAAGAGAAAGACAACGCTAGGTAAAGGAGGTGATGTGTACATGGAATCGACCAGTACATAGTCGGATCAAGATGTTTGGTTGATCGACTCAATATAATCCTACCATATGAAACCACATAGAGAATGGTTGTACGAATATTAACGATATGAAGGAGGAGATGTGTTCTTGGGGGATGAATCAACAACCAAAATTGTCAGACGAGGAAGAGTTCAACTTAAACTACGGGATGATAGGAGTAGAACCCTTACATGTGTTATACATATTTTAGGTTTGAAAAGAAACGTGATATATTTCAACAAGATGAATGATGAAAGGGTGCACACTCTATTTCATAAGGATACGTGCAAGATGGTTAGAGGTGTGATCGTATTAATGAAAGGAGTTTTGATTGGAACATGTTGATGGTCTTAAATCCCTTTAATTCAATAGTAGGAACCAAACCCACCACCGAGGCTGAATTAGACTGTGCGGCGTTTAATAGTGGAATGGTTCTCCAGATCTTGCGATCTGGCCAATTAATCGATGGGCTTTACGTTTTCTTACGAAGGCATATCCTTCAGTTGGGACTTTCTTTTTTGTATTTTCTCTTAGTTGGGAACAAATTAAGATTTTAAGCCAGTATAAACCAACTTGGAAACAAAATAGAATTAAGTTTAACTACTGGAGAAGAGGTTGACCTTGGAATAACCTGCTACACAAGCATGCAGATGACAATTCTATACCACATGCCTAGTAATAATACATTAACCACGTGAGAATCCAATTACTGTCTGAGATACTAATTAAAAGAAAGAAAACACATATGTGATAAAACAAAGGCAAGATGAATAATCCACCTACTTAATCATCCATCACATGATAACACAATGATTCATCTTCATCATTAAAGTAAAGAAAAACAAAACATTACAGCAGATAACTTGACAAATAGATTTAATTACTCTTACTCATTAGAACATCCTTCATGAGACGATATAGTAAATAGTTCTTCTCCATGTCCAATCACACATGAATTTGATGAAAATAAATTTGTCTTTGGTCCATTAGGACTTCTCAATTAAAGCTATCTCAGGAATAGTTCTTAACAAACCAAAAAAAAGTTTATTGCAGCAACCATTGACCTCTAACTAATTGGTCGATGTTCTTATTTATAACATAAAATTCAACTGAAAATAACATCTAAGTGTAGTTTAAACAAAACAAAAATCTCCATGTGGCATCCTCTTCTAACAGTTTCTTTAATAGTCAACCCAAGATATCACTTGAAAGGGTAAATTTTCTCATACTCCAACCAACTGATGAACATCACCTTGCAGGTTTGGGCCCATGGAAATCTGTGGTGTTCCATTGGAGCTACGTAAATTCCTCTGACCTCCACTGCATGTGCCCAGTACTTCACCAAACTAGTGTTTAACTATTGTAGCACACTCCGATATCTAACTGGATGTTCCATAAATTGTTTCACTTGTCTGGTTGCAGTGTCGCTCACCTTCGCTAGCTCTTCGACCCATAATGAATCTTTCCTGGTATGCGATTTGACTATGTCACACAAGTCGACGAAGTCGTCGGGGGTGTAGAACTTAGGGAGTCATATATCCTTCATTTATTTGTTGATTTTATCCTAATTTTTCTTACATTTGGCCCACTTCTCTTGAATTTCATGGTGTGGTTCCTGAGACATCTTAGCCCAATACTTGGTTGATGGCTTCATGCAATCAAGACTGATTTTTCCCAACATATGGATGACGTGTTCTTCTTTATCTCGACCATGTTGGACTGCATAAATGTATTTTATTCTCTCTACAGCTTGTTGCACCCTTTCGTACCACCGCTCCATATCCTTGCACGTTGAGAGTGCCATGAGAGTGTCTTCCTAGAGCTCATCTATCTTCGCAGTAAAAAGGTGTCGCTCGTGTGTGAACTTGTTGTAAGCCTCTTCGAACTCGCTTCTCAGGTATACCACGGTTTCAGTGGTGCCATGATAGTATTCAACCAGGTGGCGCAAATGTTATAGTTACTTCAGGGTGGCGGCCAACTCCTTCTCATCTCTTATAGCTCTGTCTAGGGTGGCATTTGAGATAACTGTCCCTGCAGCAATAAGTTTGTATGTTCTAGTATTTTCTGTGTTTATCAACTCTTCCTCTGTAGTGGTGAGGATGGAGCGGTCTAATGTAATCCTCCTTTTCTTGGTGGTTCGTTGGAAAATAGTCCATAGGATCAGGGATCTGCTAATGATGCATGAGAATCTCTCCCAAGCCAGCCATGTGCCAGCCAACCAGCCAACACAGTGTGCATTCAATGAAGAAGGAGAGACACAACCCTCTCATTTCAAATTTTGAACTTGAAATCAATGTAGTTAATGTTTTGTAAGGCCGTGGAGCCATAAAGCTATGCCTATGTGCAGACTTAGTTAAGAGTAGCCTTAAATAGTTGTAAGGTTGGATCTAGCTCCGATCTGGACTAGACAACCATTTAATTGTGAATTCAATGTAATTGAATGAGAGTAGGTGAGATGGAGGGAAGAGCTCGAAGAGCCCCGTCATGTAAAAGATATTTTGGATCTTGTTTTGAGTAGATATTTGAGAGATAGGAGAGATCTTCGAGAGTTAGAGAAGAGGAGAGAAGGAGCCGAGACTCTGTCAAATTCTGAGCTCAAGAACACCTTGTAAAGGAGGCATTTCATATTAATATAAAGAGCAGATTTCCTGCATGAGTTTCTGTGTGTCTTTATGTATTTATGAATGTCTTTGTGTGTTCTTTATATGTTGTAGAAGTGCATTTGTAGGGACAGATAGGTTCTTCTACATGTGGGTTCTTTGATTTCAGGTTTGGGGTTCTTTGAGGCTTCATACCAAGAGGGTGTGACAGAATGTTGCGGGGTCTGAAAGCGAGTGCATAGATGCACTCCTGAATTCTGCGGAATTTGGGCAAGGATGTGCCGGGAGGGCGCACCAGCCAAATTCATTGGATTAAGGAGAAACCTCAAGGTTATTGAATACCTTGGAGGTAAGTTTGTGCAGAGGAGGACACAGCAGGAGATAGAATCACTGCGAGATTCTGTGAGAGCTCTGCTAGGAGGGCATTGAGCAGGTGCATATAGTGCACAAGAGAAGGAGAAAGAACCACTGAGGGTTCTATAGAGATCTTCCAAGAGGGCATTGAGCAAGTTCCTATGTGCACAAAGAGAACTCCTTTGAGTTATGGAACATAAAAGTGTCCAAGGGAAGACCTTCACAGGGTTACTGAACACCCTGCAGGCTCAGTAAGGAGTGCTTGAGCAAGAAGTTGCCAGAGGGCATTTCCATCCCTTCAAGGAGAGAAAGGGGCAGAGACCATTGAGGTATGATAAATTGAAGATCAAGAGGATAAAGACATGTGTAAGGAGTGCATAGGTTGAGAACCTCTTCGAGGTTCGAAGAAGACCAAGCTCAGGAGGAACAATGCCTTTGCGCACAGAGAGATAGCTATAAGGAGTGCAAAAGTAGGGGAAAACTTTCAAGGTTTCACAATCCCGAAGCTCAGGAGGAGGAGCATCCCAAGAATGTAGGTGAGACCAAGGTTGCAGGCTTGCAAGAGGAAGTAAAGGCCAAGACCTTTGATACTTCAAAAATCTTCCAAGGAGAAGGAAGAAGCAGAAGCTCAGGAGGGAGATACAGCTACCGTAGGATCGGTGCCGGAAGAAAGATTTGGATCATTGAAGTTTACGTCCAGGTGCAAGCAGGAAATCACAGTGGAGGAGAAAGAGATCTGGGTCGTCAGATCTGGGTGCATGGACCGATAGCCATTGGATCTAGGAGAAGCTACATGAGGTTTAACCCTCGTAAGTGAAGAGGGAACGAAAGGCCTATTTCGACATTTTATCTACCGATAAATACAAAGGGAAAGAGTCAGGACTCTTGATCCACGAAGTCCTAAAGACATCAGAGTCATCCATCTGCGGAGGATGCATGTCACGAGATCCTCATATTTCATGGATTTGGGAATCTAAGAGTGGAATGGAGGAGTCTTTCGACTTCGCAACTTGTGAAGTCTCGAAGCGATCAACGTTGTCCATCTGTGGAGGATGCGTGGCAGTGATCAGAGAACTACCAGGAGTTTGGTTACTGGGAGTTTGAAGGACCAGGGATCAGTGTCGTTGGGGTCGCAAGTACCGAAACACTGAGAGTACCGGGACCGTCCAACAGGAGGACACGTGGCGGCGATTGAGGCATCGGGAAAATCCCTGAAAGGATTATACCATGGATCCTCTAGACAAGAGAAGAGCAAAGGGTTACACTGGAGATCATGAAGTCCTAAAGTGTGAAACCCCAAAACGTTGAAGGGATGCGATAGGAAGCCGGCATTTTGGCATATCGGGGATCGAGATTTCGGAAGTCCTAGAGACAAGGAATCTGAGCTCTTGTGGATGAAAACCCCAAAGTCCCAAAATGTGACATAGAGAGGAGTGGGGTTGCGGTCACACCTGGTATCGAGATATCAGGATTCAGGATTTCAGGGATCCCTCAGACATAAATTTGGAACACTTCACATTAGAAGTTCCAAAGTCACGAAACACGACACATCCTTTGAGAGGAGAAAGTCAGGCCAGGGATTTCGGCATTTTGGGGATCAACATTTCAGCTGTCCCAAGGACTAAGAGCCAAGCTCTTGATATTGGAAATCCTGAAGAAGGTTGCGGTCATGGGGAAAAGCGGTCACATGGACCGAGATGCGGGCCAAGGGCTAATCGATGATTGAAGTTGTTTTCAGTATTTCGGCCTATCAGGTTTTGGGGGATCGAGGAACCAAAAACCTCGATACAAGGATTCACAAAGTCGTGAAACCTGAAAATTAATTGTTGGCTTGGCCGAACAGGTGAAGACTCTCGCCTGGTATATGTTGGCACATGTAGGGTTTTCGAGAAAGGACCCGTGGATCGAATATTGAGGTTTCGATAGGGATCCAAAAGAGCATCTTCAGCTCAGGGAATATTTGAAACGATCCTGTGAATGGATCTCAGCCAGAGGGCTGGGGGTCTGCGTCATCTAATCACCCCATGTGAGTGTGTCTCCCATACTTCTGGTGGTGTATATTTTTCAAGATTGGGTTCTTGAACTTCTTCGTTGCGCTCTGAAGGCCCAGCCTCTGCCTATCACTTATCGAGGATCTGAGTATCGAGTGAAATGAAGGCATCAGGAGTAGGCTCAATACTTACTTGTGGATCGGCTGTAAAAAGGCCAATTTCCTTTTGTGGGGATCCTTCCTCTGGCTCGTCTGGTTTTGACTTGTCCTTCGGACTGTCTTCTCAGGTCTTCGGTGCATCGGGCCTCTTTGGGTCAAGAACACTTTTGAATTATATTTCCTTTGGTGGGACCTCCTGGGTTTAGATCCTGGGATCAGGAGAAAAAGTCTTCTCAGGTCCATTTTCTTCTTAGACATGCATAGGGGTCCCGAGAGATGCCTCTGGGCTCTCATCATCACTATATATATTTATAAACTCACTCAAAGGATTAGGCGCACTTGTTTCCACTAATACTCGACCCGTCTTTGGTTGAGTCATCACACCTACCAGTGATTTGGTTGGTGGCATTGTGGATTTAGGGTCATCTGACCCATTTGTGTTATCAAGGTTTATGAAATCATGGTCGTTTGGCCCCTTCAGGCTTTCTTCTGGGCTATCGGTCAGAAGCCTTGGAATCCTGACGAGGTCCAGGTTATCCCGCATCTGATTCATCATCTATTGGGCATGTTTATACATGAGTGCCCCTCTCTCCACCGTATCCTGAGCCTCAGGGAAATTCATGTCTTGTACTTGAGATATCTTAGAAATATCTGGTGTTTGGGTGGCTTCCTAGGGAGCTTCCACTGCTTCGACCGATTCATATGCTCTCCTTTCTTCCCTTGCCCTGAGGACCTCTTGAGTCGATTGTTCCAGGACTATTTCTTGATCATCCAAATGCATGGCCTTGAACCTGGGTGCCTTAGGTTCAGCCATCCTTTCCACCACATCACCCCATTTTTGAGCATTTTCTATGAAGATCTCATCCTCAAACCTGTCATGGGCGTATGGCTAGTAGGAAGATACTTGTGATGCGTACTTCAGGACTAAACCATTTGGGTCGTGCTTGTGAAAGTGGCCAGTCTAGTATCAGAAATCCAGTTGATTCAACCCTTCCTGTTTGGCTTGAGTAGTTTCTTTTACCATGTAGAAACCTATATGGAATCCATAAGGTATGAGTGCCCGCTTCTTATCTTTTACTAGAGTATCATTATAACCTTGCAGGATGGTCTGGTAACACATTTATCCGATTACTAGTCGATCAGGGACATACACAGGTAATACATGGGGTGCTCTGGTGGCACTAGAAACCTTAATGTAGGTATCACGCTCATCTAGATACTAGTGTCCAACTTTCAATAAAATATTTTTGGTTGCATTCGATAGCCTTGGGAACTCTTTCTTAAAAAACAAGGAATAAATGCATGCAATGAACTGATCGTAGATGAGAGATTAGGATTTCTTGTGCCTGTTCTCCCACAAGATGACGAAATATACATGGATTGAGAATTCTGATGTGTTCCAGCTTAATTTCATTTCGGCAAATACATTTTTGGCACAGATGACGTCCAATAGATAAGATTCCATGTAGAAATATGGAGTCTCTCCTTCCTTTGGTGTATGAGCTTCTCATATGCAGGTGCTCATTTATTTGGAAATGATGGAACCAAAGTTAAAACCTATTCCAGAAATGGATACCATATAATCTAGAGGCATCCAAGCCTATGAAAACCTAGAGAAGTCTTTCTCCCCATGAAATTGACAGAGGAGGGCCATTAGATAGATGTACGACTCCCTTAGATTGGTCGTTAGGTACCAACCAGAGTTCCGATTGGTAAAAATTTTATCCTCTCTCCATCATGACGCCATCACCTTGTTGGTATCGTGTTTCTCATAGAAGATTACAACCAAATCGGTGTTTAGTCATTCTTCTAGCTGTCTGAGCTTGTAGTAATTCTACACTTCCATTGGAAGGAAAACCCCGACACACCCGCCATTATCTTCATTAATCAAGCATCTTTGTGTGTCAATTTGATCGATAATCCAATTCAGGAGTTCTATGCAGGGGAATGTCGGAGTCATGCTCGCCACCATGTGTAGATACGCCTTTCAGACATTAAGGAGGACTTCATCGTCGAGTTTTCTTGTATCGGGATCGCTATATGGGGTATATTCGGGGAATTCTTCTTGCTTGATTTTCTTGAAAATCTCTTCCTAGCATGAGAATACTGTCTTGGTCCTAATGTTCGAATCTGTGTCTCCAAAGGTCAGAGTCTAAGCAAAAACCTCCTTGGTGGATGTCTTGATGACGGGCACCGGGTTTGGAGCAAATTCCAGTTGTTTTGCAACCATTGGGGAAGAGCCTTCTCCTATTTGTGGTTCCTTTAGCTTTGGCGCTCTCAAATATTTCCTGGTGGTTGGTTTCTTCGGATGCATTGTCCCTGTAACTGAAAACTATCCTTTTGGCATGTGTATAGGATAACATTGGATGAAAACGTATGGAATCAATCATAAAACACCCATAGGCCGGTACATACCTGTAGTTCTTGCTAACTATTGTTTAATACTGATTGTACCTTGGAAGCTTTCCCTGGATTTCTCTTCTTGCTCCTATGGATGTTCCGAACTTCTTTGCGCACAGAATAATCTTGTTTACAATGAATCAAAAGGATTTAAAGGGAGAGATCCTACCATTCGTATCAATCAATTAATTCGAGTGATGGGTGAACTTCAAAAGAACCTATTGTTGAATCTTTTCAAATAAATTCTACATGAGTTGACAGCGGGGGCATGGAGGGTGATGCACTGTATCGATATGTTCAAACGGTCCTTTTCCATTTGTGCATGAATTAGCAACTAATGTGGGATTTTTGAATTAATTAATTCTTTAAATGCTTCAGATCCATCATATCTTGGAGCTAAAACATCCCATCGCATCACTTTCTTAGTGGGAAGATCGAGAATCAACGATATCCTTGTGTATATTCCCGTTGGCATCCTCCAGATAAAACCTCTGACGCCAACTAATTTCTTCTCACAGTGCTGACGTGGCCGAATTGATTCAGGGTGCGGCATGGGTCTCGGAAGTTAGTAACGAATCAGAACAAACTAAATCGTATGTCTAACTACTCGGGCAACGACAAGTGGAAAATGAGGACAGGTGGTTTGGCCATATATCTTAGTGGGAGTCGACAGGAGACATGTATTGGAATTCCAGTGTACTAATAACACCGTAGAATATGAGGCATTAATTCAGGTTCTAAAGAAGGTAATCAACATGAAAGTGCAGGATATCTTGGTTTTCGGTGATTCATAAATCGTTGTTAAATAGATAAAAAATCAAATTCATTGTATTTCTAGTCATTTGAAACATTATCAACAATTGGCTCAAGATCTTAGTAGCAAATTTTTTGCATTTTATATTGTTTCTATATCTAGAATGAAAAATGATAGTGTGGATCTACTAGAAAACATAACTTCTAGACTTATTCCCCCTGAAGATTTTTCTCTAGATAGATTCTTTGTTGAGTTAATTTTTTGACCTTTTGTTCCCGATAACATAACAAATTGGTGAGTCTTTAATGACTATGTTGATATAATAAATTTTCTCTCTTCAGAGAGAACATGTGAAAATGATATCATTGACAAAGAATCACATGATCTTGAGTTAAACAACTCTTCTTCTAAGGATAAAATCAAATATGAAAATATTGTTCCTAAATATGTTGTAAAATTAGAAGTTATTAATGATTTAAAAGACATATTTATAAAACCCACAAATTATAAAACACATGGTTCTACAATGAGTGTGGAACTTATTAATATAGGAATAGATCAAAATCCTCAAAATGTCCATCATGGATTAGGTTGTTCTCCTTTTACGAGTACAACTTTCATAAAGCTTCTTAAGAAATGAAAGGATGTTTTTGCATGGTCATATGATGACCTGAAAATTTTTGATACATCTATAATTCAACACACCATTCCTATGCTTTCAAATGAAAAACCAGTTCAAAAAACGTTAAGGAAAATTCAACTTAATCTTGAAACCCAAACTAAAAATGAACTTAATAGATTGCTTAAAGCAAAGATCATTTTTCTAGTAAGACATTCCAAGTGGGTATCAAATCTTGTGCCTATAAAGAAAAATAATGGAGACATCCAAATTTGTATTGATTTTAGACACCTAAACAAAGCTTCCGAAAAATATGATTTTCCATTACCTCCTATGGAACAAATTCTTCAATCAGTCTCAGGTTCTGAAATAATATCATTTTTAGATGGATTTTTTTGATATAATCAAGTATTATTTCATCCTAATGATAGACCCAAAACTACTTTCATAACTAAATGGGGAACTTACACTTATCAAAATATGTCTTTTGGTTTAGTCAATGTAGGTGAAACTTTCCAACAAGTTATGGATATTGTCTTCGATGGTTTAATCAATAAATTCGTTGTTCTTTATCTAGATGACATAAAACTTTATTGTAAGAATCATTTGGATCATATTTATCATCTTAAACAAGTTTTTGAACAATGTCGAAAGTATGGGATTTCTTTAAATCCTAAGAAATCATTTTTTTCTCTTCAAGAAGGTAAAATTTTGGGATTTATAGTTTCTAAAGAAGATATTTCAATTGATCCTTCTAGATTTAAAAGTATTTCTGAAATTCCTTTGCCTCATAGTAAAAAA
>SNQJ01S0066528.1:18179-49586 GCA_010110895.2 Picea sitchensis
TCTGAGCTCAAGAACACCTTGTAAAGGAGGCATTTCATATTAATATAAAGAGCAGATTTCCTGCATGAGTTTCTGTGTGTCTTTATGTATTTATGAATGTCTTTGTGTGTTCTTTATATGTTGTAGAAGTGCATTTGTAGGGACAGATAGGTTCTTCTACATGTGGGTTCTTTGATTTCAGGTTTGGGGTTCTTTGAGGCTTCATACCAAGAGGGTGTGACAGAATGTTGCGGGGTCTGAAAGCGAGTGCATAGATGCACTCCTGAATTCTGCGGAATTTGGGCAAGGATGTGCCGGGAGGGCGCACCAGCCAAATTCATTGGATTAAGGAGAAACCTCAAGGTTATTGAATACCTTGGAGGTAAGTTTGTGCAGAGGAGGACACAGCAGGAGATAGAATCACTGCGAGATTCTGTGAGAGCTCTGCTAGGAGGGCATTGAGCAGGTGCATATAGTGCACAAGAGAAGGAGAAAGAACCACTGAGGGTTCTATAGAGATCTTCCAAGAGGGCATTGAGCAAGTTCCTATGTGCACAAAGAGAACTCCTTTGAGTTATGGAACATAAAAGTGTCCAAGGGAAGACCTTCACAGGGTTACTGAACACCCTGCAGGCTCAGTAAGGAGTGCTTGAGCAAGAAGTTGCCAGAGGGCATTTCCATCCCTTCAAGGAGAGAAAGGGGCAGAGACCATTGAGGTATGATAAATTGAAGATCAAGAGGATAAAGACATGTGTAAGGAGTGCATAGGTTGAGAACCTCTTCGAGGTTCGAAGAAGACCAAGCTCAGGAGGAACAATGCCTTTGCGCACAGAGAGATAGCTATAAGGAGTGCAAAAGTAGGGGAAAACTTTCAAGGTTTCACAATCCCGAAGCTCAGGAGGAGGAGCATCCCAAGAATGTAGGTGAGACCAAGGTTGCAGGCTTGCAAGAGGAAGTAAAGGCCAAGACCTTTGATACTTCAAAAATCTTCCAAGGAGAAGGAAGAAGCAGAAGCTCAGGAGGGAGATACAGCTACCGTAGGATCGGTGCCGGAAGAAAGATTTGGATCATTGAAGTTTACGTCCAGGTGCAAGCAGGAAATCACAGTGGAGGAGAAAGAGATCTGGGTCGTCAGATCTGGGTGCATGGACCGATAGCCATTGGATCTAGGAGAAGCTACATGAGGTTTAACCCTCGTAAGTGAAGAGGGAACGAAAGGCCTATTTCGACATTTTATCTACCGATAAATACAAAGGGAAAGAGTCAGGACTCTTGATCCACGAAGTCCTAAAGACATCAGAGTCATCCATCTGCGGAGGATGCATGTCACGAGATCCTCATATTTCATGGATTTGGGAATCTAAGAGTGGAATGGAGGAGTCTTTCGACTTCGCAACTTGTGAAGTCTCGAAGCGATCAACGTTGTCCATCTGTGGAGGATGCGTGGCAGTGATCAGAGAACTACCAGGAGTTTGGTTACTGGGAGTTTGAAGGACCAGGGATCAGTGTCGTTGGGGTCGCAAGTACCGAAACACTGAGAGTACCGGGACCGTCCAACAGGAGGACACGTGGCGGCGATTGAGGCATCGGGAAAATCCCTGAAAGGATTATACCATGGATCCTCTAGACAAGAGAAGAGCAAAGGGTTACACTGGAGATCATGAAGTCCTAAAGTGTGAAACCCCAAAACGTTGAAGGGATGCGATAGGAAGCCGGCATTTTGGCATATCGGGGATCGAGATTTCGGAAGTCCTAGAGACAAGGAATCTGAGCTCTTGTGGATGAAAACCCCAAAGTCCCAAAATGTGACATAGAGAGGAGTGGGGTTGCGGTCACACCTGGTATCGAGATATCAGGATTCAGGATTTCAGGGATCCCTCAGACATAAATTTGGAACACTTCACATTAGAAGTTCCAAAGTCACGAAACACGACACATCCTTTGAGAGGAGAAAGTCAGGCCAGGGATTTCGGCATTTTGGGGATCAACATTTCAGCTGTCCCAAGGACTAAGAGCCAAGCTCTTGATATTGGAAATCCTGAAGAAGGTTGCGGTCATGGGGAAAAGCGGTCACATGGACCGAGATGCGGGCCAAGGGCTAATCGATGATTGAAGTTGTTTTCAGTATTTCGGCCTATCAGGTTTTGGGGGATCGAGGAACCAAAAACCTCGATACAAGGATTCACAAAGTCGTGAAACCTGAAAATTAATTGTTGGCTTGGCCGAACAGGTGAAGACTCTCGCCTGGTATATGTTGGCACATGTAGGGTTTTCGAGAAAGGACCCGTGGATCGAATATTGAGGTTTCGATAGGGATCCAAAAGAGCATCTTCAGCTCAGGGAATATTTGAAACGATCCTGTGAATGGATCTCAGCCAGAGGGCTGGGGGTCTGCGTCATCTAATCACCCCATGTGAGTGTGTCTCCCATACTTCTGGTGGTGTATATTTTTCAAGATTGGGTTCTTGAACTTCTTCGTTGCGCTCTGAAGGCCCAGCCTCTGCCTATCACTTATCGAGGATCTGAGTATCGAGTGAAATGAAGGCATCAGGAGTAGGCTCAATACTTACTTGTGGATCGGCTGTAAAAAGGCCAATTTCCTTTTGTGGGGATCCTTCCTCTGGCTCGTCTGGTTTTGACTTGTCCTTCGGACTGTCTTCTCAGGTCTTCGGTGCATCGGGCCTCTTTGGGTCAAGAACACTTTTGAATTATATTTCCTTTGGTGGGACCTCCTGGGTTTAGATCCTGGGATCAGGAGAAAAAGTCTTCTCAGGTCCATTTTCTTCTTAGACATGCATAGGGGTCCCGAGAGATGCCTCTGGGCTCTCATCATCACTATATATATTTATAAACTCACTCAAAGGATTAGGCGCACTTGTTTCCACTAATACTCGACCCGTCTTTGGTTGAGTCATCACACCTACCAGTGATTTGGTTGGTGGCATTGTGGATTTAGGGTCATCTGACCCATTTGTGTTATCAAGGTTTATGAAATCATGGTCGTTTGGCCCCTTCAGGCTTTCTTCTGGGCTATCGGTCAGAAGCCTTGGAATCCTGACGAGGTCCAGGTTATCCCGCATCTGATTCATCATCTATTGGGCATGTTTATACATGAGTGCCCCTCTCTCCACCGTATCCTGAGCCTCAGGGAAATTCATGTCTTGTACTTGAGATATCTTAGAAATATCTGGTGTTTGGGTGGCTTCCTAGGGAGCTTCCACTGCTTCGACCGATTCATATGCTCTCCTTTCTTCCCTTGCCCTGAGGACCTCTTGAGTCGATTGTTCCAGGACTATTTCTTGATCATCCAAATGCATGGCCTTGAACCTGGGTGCCTTAGGTTCAGCCATCCTTTCCACCACATCACCCCATTTTTGAGCATTTTCTATGAAGATCTCATCCTCAAACCTGTCATGGGCGTATGGCTAGTAGGAAGATACTTGTGATGCGTACTTCAGGACTAAACCATTTGGGTCGTGCTTGTGAAAGTGGCCAGTCTAGTATCAGAAATCCAGTTGATTCAACCCTTCCTGTTTGGCTTGAGTAGTTTCTTTTACCATGTAGAAACCTATATGGAATCCATAAGGTATGAGTGCCCGCTTCTTATCTTTTACTAGAGTATCATTATAACCTTGCAGGATGGTCTGGTAACACATTTATCCGATTACTAGTCGATCAGGGACATACACAGGTAATACATGGGGTGCTCTGGTGGCACTAGAAACCTTAATGTAGGTATCACGCTCATCTAGATACTAGTGTCCAACTTTCAATAAAATATTTTTGGTTGCATTCGATAGCCTTGGGAACTCTTTCTTAAAAAACAAGGAATAAATGCATGCAATGAACTGATCGTAGATGAGAGATTAGGATTTCTTGTGCCTGTTCTCCCACAAGATGACGAAATATACATGGATTGAGAATTCTGATGTGTTCCAGCTTAATTTCATTTCGGCAAATACATTTTTGGCACAGATGACGTCCAATAGATAAGATTCCATGTAGAAATATGGAGTCTCTCCTTCCTTTGGTGTATGAGCTTCTCATATGCAGGTGCTCATTTATTTGGAAATGATGGAACCAAAGTTAAAACCTATTCCAGAAATGGATACCATATAATCTAGAGGCATCCAAGCCTATGAAAACCTAGAGAAGTCTTTCTCCCCATGAAATTGACAGAGGAGGGCCATTAGATAGATGTACGACTCCCTTAGATTGGTCGTTAGGTACCAACCAGAGTTCCGATTGGTAAAAATTTTATCCTCTCTCCATCATGACGCCATCACCTTGTTGGTATCGTGTTTCTCATAGAAGATTACAACCAAATCGGTGTTTAGTCATTCTTCTAGCTGTCTGAGCTTGTAGTAATTCTACACTTCCATTGGAAGGAAAACCCCGACACACCCGCCATTATCTTCATTAATCAAGCATCTTTGTGTGTCAATTTGATCGATAATCCAATTCAGGAGTTCTATGCAGGGGAATGTCGGAGTCATGCTCGCCACCATGTGTAGATACGCCTTTCAGACATTAAGGAGGACTTCATCGTCGAGTTTTCTTGTATCGGGATCGCTATATGGGGTATATTCGGGGAATTCTTCTTGCTTGATTTTCTTGAAAATCTCTTCCTAGCATGAGAATACTGTCTTGGTCCTAATGTTCGAATCTGTGTCTCCAAAGGTCAGAGTCTAAGCAAAAACCTCCTTGGTGGATGTCTTGATGACGGGCACCGGGTTTGGAGCAAATTCCAGTTGTTTTGCAACCATTGGGGAAGAGCCTTCTCCTATTTGTGGTTCCTTTAGCTTTGGCGCTCTCAAATATTTCCTGGTGGTTGGTTTCTTCGGATGCATTGTCCCTGTAACTGAAAACTATCCTTTTGGCATGTGTATAGGATAACATTGGATGAAAACGTATGGAATCAATCATAAAACACCCATAGGCCGGTACATACCTGTAGTTCTTGCTAACTATTGTTTAATACTGATTGTACCTTGGAAGCTTTCCCTGGATTTCTCTTCTTGCTCCTATGGATGTTCCGAACTTCTTTGCGCACAGAATAATCTTGTTTACAATGAATCAAAAGGATTTAAAGGGAGAGATCCTACCATTCGTATCAATCAATTAATTCGAGTGATGGGTGAACTTCAAAAGAACCTATTGTTGAATCTTTTCAAATAAATTCTACATGAGTTGACAGCGGGGGCATGGAGGGTGATGCACTGTATCGATATGTTCAAACGGTCCTTTTCCATTTGTGCATGAATTAGCAACTAATGTGGGATTTTTGAATTAATTAATTCTTTAAATGCTTCAGATCCATCATATCTTGGAGCTAAAACATCCCATCGCATCACTTTCTTAGTGGGAAGATCGAGAATCAACGATATCCTTGTGTATATTCCCGTTGGCATCCTCCAGATAAAACCTCTGACGCCAACTAATTTCTTCTCACAGTGCTGACGTGGCCGAATTGATTCAGGGTGCGGCATGGGTCTCGGAAGTTAGTAACGAATCAGAACAAACTAAATCGTATGTCTAACTACTCGGGCAACGACAAGTGGAAAATGAGGACAGGTGGTTTGGCCATATATCTTAGTGGGAGTCGACAGGAGACATGTATTGGAATTCCAGTGTACTAATAACACCGTAGAATATGAGGCATTAATTCAGGTTCTAAAGAAGGTAATCAACATGAAAGTGCAGGATATCTTGGTTTTCGGTGATTCATAAATCGTTGTTAAATAGATAAAAAATCAAATTCATTGTATTTCTAGTCATTTGAAACATTATCAACAATTGGCTCAAGATCTTAGTAGCAAATTTTTTGCATTTTATATTGTTTCTATATCTAGAATGAAAAATGATAGTGTGGATCTACTAGAAAACATAACTTCTAGACTTATTCCCCCTGAAGATTTTTCTCTAGATAGATTCTTTGTTGAGTTAATTTTTTGACCTTTTGTTCCCGATAACATAACAAATTGGTGAGTCTTTAATGACTATGTTGATATAATAAATTTTCTCTCTTCAGAGAGAACATGTGAAAATGATATCATTGACAAAGAATCACATGATCTTGAGTTAAACAACTCTTCTTCTAAGGATAAAATCAAATATGAAAATATTGTTCCTAAATATGTTGTAAAATTAGAAGTTATTAATGATTTAAAAGACATATTTATAAAACCCACAAATTATAAAACACATGGTTCTACAATGAGTGTGGAACTTATTAATATAGGAATAGATCAAAATCCTCAAAATGTCCATCATGGATTAGGTTGTTCTCCTTTTACGAGTACAACTTTCATAAAGCTTCTTAAGAAATGAAAGGATGTTTTTGCATGGTCATATGATGACCTGAAAATTTTTGATACATCTATAATTCAACACACCATTCCTATGCTTTCAAATGAAAAACCAGTTCAAAAAACGTTAAGGAAAATTCAACTTAATCTTGAAACCCAAACTAAAAATGAACTTAATAGATTGCTTAAAGCAAAGATCATTTTTCTAGTAAGACATTCCAAGTGGGTATCAAATCTTGTGCCTATAAAGAAAAATAATGGAGACATCCAAATTTGTATTGATTTTAGACACCTAAACAAAGCTTCCGAAAAATATGATTTTCCATTACCTCCTATGGAACAAATTCTTCAATCAGTCTCAGGTTCTGAAATAATATCATTTTTAGATGGATTTTTTTGATATAATCAAGTATTATTTCATCCTAATGATAGACCCAAAACTACTTTCATAACTAAATGGGGAACTTACACTTATCAAAATATGTCTTTTGGTTTAGTCAATGTAGGTGAAACTTTCCAACAAGTTATGGATATTGTCTTCGATGGTTTAATCAATAAATTCGTTGTTCTTTATCTAGATGACATAAAACTTTATTGTAAGAATCATTTGGATCATATTTATCATCTTAAACAAGTTTTTGAACAATGTCGAAAGTATGGGATTTCTTTAAATCCTAAGAAATCATTTTTTTCTCTTCAAGAAGGTAAAATTTTGGGATTTATAGTTTCTAAAGAAGATATTTCAATTGATCCTTCTAGATTTAAAAGTATTTCTGAAATTCCTTTGCCTCATAGTAAAAAATCTATGCAATCTTTCCTTGGACAAATTAATTTTGTGAAGCATTTTATCCCAGATTTCACAAAAACAGTTTTACCCTTGCAACGTATGATAAGAAAAGACATGTTATTGAAGAGGAGTGTAATAGAAAAAAGAGGCTTTCAATTCTATAAAGAAAGTGATCATTCAAGAATCTTATTTACTCTCTCCTAATTATGACAAGGAATTCTTTCTTTACACAATTTCTTTTGAAAAATATTACGCATCTATGTTATCACAAAAAAAGATCAAAACATAGAAGTTCCTATTGCTTTCGAAAGTTCAACATTGTAAGGAGCATAATTAAATTATACCGATGTTGAAAATAAAGCTTATGTAGTATTCAAATCCATCAAACATTTTATACCTTTCCTTATCAAAGCGCATACCAAGGTAATAGTTCCACATCCCTCAATTAGAGTTTTTCTAATTCAGAAAGATTTAGGGGATAAGAGAGAAAATTGGGTAACAACGTTACAAGAATATGATTTAGAGATAAAACCTGCAAAAATTGTACGAGGTCAATGTTTATGCAAGTTATTAACTGAAACCATCGATACTATATCAAAAAATGTGGATAAGGTAAAGCGTACTGAATATATACAACAAGTATGTGTTACTCCTCATATTCCCGATTCAAAATATTGAAATTTAGTTTATTATCTAAATCATGGAACTACACCTTCTCATTTGGACATTAAAAAGAAACGCACTCTAATAATAAAATCCACACAATATCAGTTTATCAATAATGTTATTTCCAGAAAGAACTATGATTCAATGTTACTTAGATGTTTAGAAAAAAAAAAAGCTGATAAAGTTTTATTTGACTTGCATGACAGACCTGCAGGTGGTTATTTTGGAGGTGATACAACTGCACACAAATTTTTACATGCATGTTATTATTGGCTAACTTTATTTAAATACTCTCATGCAGATGTTCGAAATGTAAAGTCTATCAAACTTCAACTCAACGAGAAAATAAATTAGTGTTACCTTTGTAGTCCATCATTTTTGAACACCTATTTGAACAATGGGGACTCAATATCATTCGTGAAATTTATCCTAATTCCTCCAAGAAACATAGGTATATTCTTACCACCACCGATTATTTTACAAAATGGATGGAAGCCATTCCCTTGAAATCAGTTACAACTGATCAGGTAATCTCATTCTTGGATTAGTTTATTATTACAAGATTTGGTCTCCCGAGCACGTTAGTTTTTTATAATGCGTCTTATTTATTTTCTCTGTGGCTTACAGAATTTTCACTTCATAAGGGAATTAAAAAAAACATTTTGCTAATTATTATCGTCGAGTTAACGGTTTAGCTTAATAAAAATATATATATTTTTTAAAAATTATCAAGAAAACTATCAATGATAACCACAAAAATTGGCACAAGGCCTTGATCTATGCATTGTGGAAAGATCAAATTACTTATAAAGAATCATTAGGTACCTCCCCTTACCTTTTATTTTATGGGAAAGAGATTATTCTTCCACCAAATATTTATATACAATCCTTTCCTTTAGTACAATCCATTGACGAACAATCTTGTTCTAGTCTTCAATATTGTACAAATAAGATCTTCAAACTAGAGGAAGTGAGAGATAAAGCTAAGAATACTTTTTCTAACCATCAAATGATAATTAAAAAGTGGTTTGATAATAGAGTTTTTGGTAACAAAGATTTTGAAGTTGGTGACCTAGTTTTAAAATGGGACAATGCCCATGAAGAAAAAGGTAAACATTCGAAACTTCAAAAGTTGTGGTTAGGTACTTTTCAGTTTGCGCAGAAAAATGTTTCGTACACTTTTATTTTGCAAACTCTTGAAGGCATAGAGGACTCTTTTCCTGTGAATAGGTTCATCTTAAAAAAATATTTTTCCTAAAAGACACTTCATTCCTTGTAAATAGTTGTAAATGTTTTTGTTTGTTTTCATTTTGAATGTATATTTTTGAATTTCTTTCATTTTATTTTTTTATTATCATTTTGGTTTTTGATTTGATATAACAATTGGATACATTTGTTAATCAATTGTCTTTGAAATTATTTTTAGTATAGAGAGAAACTTATTTGGATTGTTTGAAATGAGAAAATTTCTTTAAACTCAAAGAATAAATCTTATGTCTAGTTTATCTTTATAAAGAATTAAAAACAAGAAAAATAATCTTCAGCAAAGTTTCTTTGGGGTAATATTATTTCCCTTAAAATAAAATAATCAATTGGGAAATAGGATATCATAAGACGAGTAGTTTAGTTCTCATTCCATGTTAAAAAATAAATAAATAACTCTCTATATCACCCCTCATCTATTCTCATCATTGCTCAAATGCAATCGATAAGTCATGAACTAAAGGCAAAAGTTCAAAGTTTAAATAAATAAAATGAGGATGTGGGAAGTATATGCTAATCCTTCAGGGTACTGAACAAGCCTACTGGCAGTGGAAAAGGTCTTATATAATATTAAGGTAACTTTGTAGGGGTATTGAATAGGCCTACTGGCAAAGAAGCAATATCAGGTATAGTGAGTTAAATTTTCAATTATGACATAATGAATAGGCCTTCAAATCAGAAGATTCCTTTTTGTTACACATCAAAATTCCTCACTTCGACAGTGTCACATTCTCATTGTCGTAAGTGTCGTAAATGTCACAATTTTGTCGCAAGTGTCGTAAGTGTCACATATTTTTTCCATAAAGTGCCGCATCATGAAAGAAACCATGAAAACACTTGCTACAACCCCTAAAACATGTTATAATAAGAAGCCCCATGATCTGACAGTCGGAATAAAAAATTTCTATGGTAATTTCTCATCTTTTTAACTTTTGGGAAGATCAATGCTCCCATGCTCATACATAGGGAGCGCCAGTGCTCCTTGTCCATATCAGGGAGCATTGCAGTGCTTTGTTGCCCATTCTAAGGAAGAGATGAGTTGGTTGAGGAAATATTGGAAGAAATCCCATTTTCTTCTAAAGACAGTTATGGATGGATCGAGTTGGTTTGGCTCGAATCTAACTCCAGGGTTGCATCTAAGGGAGATATCACAACTATTTGAGCCATATCATCAACTAATTCCAAATATACCCAAGTTAGTTGAGCCTCTCAAATCCTATAAATGGAGGCATTCCCATAGTAAAGAAAGGAGGAAAAAATCAACAAAGCATTGTTATTTTGATTGTGGATCTTTCGAGCAAGGGTTGGACGAGGAGGACTTGGGGAAGTTGTTGCTACATCATATGAAGGTTTTAAGTTTACTATTGAAGTTATCATCTAATATACTTGGCCTATTTCCTTCAAGTATGTGGTTTCATGTTCTTGTATATGTTTAATTTGATTTTCATAGATGAATTTTCTCTGCCTAATCCATTAGAGTAGAAGGAAGTCGCTTGTTTTTGTTTTTCATTGCACGTATTGATTTGTGCCAGGAATCGGATCAAGTTTGTAGATTGGAGAAGCTACGTTAAATGTCGTAAACAAAGTACATCCTACTTTACCTTCTACTCTCTTTTTCGATAAGAAAAATGAGCTTGTAGGAATGGTAATATCCAAATGATTGTTTCTGTGTTGGTATAGGGGTCAATAATCCAAGGGAAAATTCACCTATCCATGGGGGAATATTTCCATAACACTTTCCNAGAGATGAGTTGGTTGAGGAAATATTGGAAGAAATCCCATTTTCTTCTAAAGACAGTTATGGATGGATCGAGTTGGTTTGGCTCGAATCTAACTCCAGGGTTGCATCTAAGGGAGATATCACAACTATTTGAGCCATATCATCAACTAATTCCAAATATACCCAAGTTAGTTGAGCCTCTCAAATCCTATAAATGGAGGCATTCCCATAGTAAAGAAAGGAGGAAAAAATCAACAAAGCATTGTTATTTTGATTGTGGATCTTTCGAGCAAGGGTTGGACGAGGAGGACTTGGGGAAGTTGTTGCTACATCATATGAAGGTTTTAAGTTTACTATTGAAGTTATCATCTAATATACTTGGCCTATTTCCTTCAAGTATGTGGTTTCATGTTCTTGTATATGTTTAATTTGATTTTCATAGATGAATTTTCTCTGCCTAATCCATTAGAGTAGAAGGAAGTCGCTTGTTTTTGTTTTTCATTGCACGTATTGATTTGTGCCAGGAATCGGATCAAGTTTGTAGATTGGAGAAGCTACGTTAAATGTCGTAAACAAAGTACATCCTACTTTACCTTCTACTCTCTTTTTCGATAAGAAAAATGAGCTTGTAGGAATGGTAATATCCAAATGATTGTTTCTGTGTTGGTATAGGGGTCAATAATCCAAGGGAAAATTCACCTATCCATGGGGGAATATTTCCATAACACTTTCCCAGTCATAAGACTAATAAATTCCCCTTATACCCTCCAATGAGATTAAGTTAAACAGTACTAGTACTGTTTTATTTTCTTAACTATTAAAAACTAGTCATAAATATAATTTATCTACAGTTCATAAATTTTATTATTTATTATGATGTGATATGTTTTTTCTTTGTCTTATATACAGAAATAATTGGTTTTAGCAGTCTTCCACCATTTCTTTTAGAAGACAACAACCTCCCCGATTGTGTATTATAAATAAATTTGGGACCCTTCCTTTTTCAATTTTGAAAAAATAAAATTTCTTTCATTTATTTTACTTAAAAAATGTTTTCAGTTTTGTCAATTTTGGTCACACTCCCAACTTCTTTTATTTTTCATTCAATCATTAATGACATTTTCTTGCTGAGATGTTTCTTATTTCATAAATATTTTGATTAAAATTTGTATCTTTCAAATGTTTCCAATTCACATATTCTTTGTGATTTCTTTTCATTTACATATATTCCAACGAGCTACAATATTTGACAAGCTACAATTTTTGATATATTGTTGATTTTAAAACCAATGTTTCAACAATGATTGATCATAATCTACAAAATCCTACTTAGACTATCATAACCGCATATTATTACCCATGATCCATAACAGTTGTTTAGTATTTTTTTGTGGTACGTTAGGCCAGATCTGATCATTATAAATTAAAATCAATTTAATTGAAAATTAAATCAAGGTCCTTTCAAATTGCATATGAATAGTCCTCATTTCATGAAGTTCACTGATTCACTTCCATGTATAGTTTTGAACTACACCATTGTATTGATGAATTATTATCTATGGTGTTTCCTCCTCAAAATAAGTTTTTAAGTCAAGTATTGAAGCTCTATTTTCATTTACTTGTAAGCAAGAGTCTGTTAGTTTTTTTTTATGAGGGTTTTCAGAACTGCAATGTGGTAAACTGTCAAGATGGGAATGATTTCTAGGGTTGAGGCCGATGTTGATCTTATTGAAGCTCAGGAATATTATTTTCCAACTTTTGAGAGGGTTGGTTGGTTAAAATTTATGTGCATGTTTAATGGTTACAATGTGCAGGTCACCAAAGCTTTTGTATGAACTTTCAATGGTGAATGCACTAAAATTGGGGATACAGAATTACATATAGATGAATAATTAATATCCATAGTGACTAAATTTCCATTAAGAGGAGAATGTTGGTCTAAGACCAAAAGGGTGAAGGATATTCCTTGGTCTAAAATCTTGGTTTCTCTTGAATGCAAGTACGATTACAAAGGTATGCCCATATCTTCAATTAAATAAAAATGACATTTTATGTTAGTAATTATTAAGGGATTTATCACATATGAGGGCATATATAGCCTTTAATTTATTATCACTTTCATCTTTTAATCATATTCATGGGTTATGAATTGAATCATCTCAGTTCAGAAAGAAATGTCTTTCATCACGGTTTAGTAAAAATTTTGATTGAATTTCAGTTGGAAAAGAATAGTGATTCGTGGGAAACATTTGTGAAAAGAAATCATTTTTAGGGAAATGCTGAGGCATATTTACAGTCTCACTTTTCTGAAGTTGAAACCCCAAATCTTGTAGAAGATATTGTTTTTCCTTGCCCTCAAGTTTCTACTCCTTAACAAAACACCATGAGGGTTACTCGCAATCAAACTGTAAAGTTTAGCTTTAGTTCAGAGTCATGTTTTTTTAATGAAGCACCTCAAGTTTATTCTGAAGCTTGCAAACAAACTATAGTTTCCTCACTTTCATCTACGTGTGACCCACTTGTTACCAAAAAATATGATGATTCCATTAGTCTAGTCAATTTTATGAACAAGAGGCATGGGAGGAAAATATCCAGAATGTTAAAAAATAAGTCTAGGAAAAATTCGAAAGCTAGTTCTTTTATCCAAGTTGAGGATAAGATTTGGTTACAAATCAAGAAGTATCTTCCCCACAACACATTTGTTCGTAGGAACCAATAGAAAAAGTTGCTAAATAAAAATAGAAGGATAAAACTGAAATTAATCCCAATCTGGAGGTTTCCTTCTAGAAGGAAAAATATTATTCAGTGGTTCCAGTGTTACAGGCTAATATCATTGATTTTGAATTATAAAATCAACTTCTTGGGTAAAAAAATAAAGCTTTGATCGATAGCCAGAGGAGACAGGTTACAGGTTCTAAACAAGATAAAATTGAAAGAAGAAGTTAACATTAACTCACCAGGAGTTAATATTTTCGTTAATTTGGAATTCGAGATTGTTCCCAGTAACACTTAGTGATAAAAATGTTTTAGTTATTGGTATGAGTTTAAAGTTTTTTTAGTTTATTTTTTATTTTCATTAATTTTAGTTAATAAAAGAGTAGCTACAGAATTTCAAATTCTGTAGAAACTCTAATTTTTGTTTTTGTGTTTTATTAACTTCTGTTTTTTTGGTTTCTTTTGTTTTACAGGTGTAAAAGGAATGTCCTAGAAAACACGAGAAATGGGAAAATTAGTTTCCAGACAGAATTATAAAATTAAACAGTTAGTATTTTTTATTTCATGTACTTAGTTAATTTAGTTTGGGGAATTAAAAAATTTTGTTATTTTCCCATTCTAAATAGATAATTTTTATGGTTATGGAAGTTAATTTTCATTTTTGAATTCCTTCAATACAAAACAGTGAAGGAAAAACAATCATAGGGGGAGTTTCAGTTTTTTGAAAGAAGAATAAATCTTATGCACTGTTGTACAAGTCTTTTTTTTGATATTTTATTTTGAATCTTTTTGTGATTTTGAATATTAATACAAGAAATCGGTATTTGGTATTGTTATTGATATTCGAGTGTTCATTTTTGAAATCAAAGTATTGTCTGGATTATGTGTTGGCAATATTACAAACTGATTTAGTTAATTATTGCTAATAAATTAGACCAATTTCATTTCTATTTGACACATCATTTCAACGATAATTATCTATATGAGTTTTTGTTGGGATTATAAGTCTGCATTAATTATTTAAACAGGTTTATTAATTAATTTTCAGTGGATATAATTAGACATTTCTTTTAAAGATCTATATTTTTAGAACATTGTTTACTTTACTTAAATTCATATACTATCTGAATTTGGGGTCGATCATTAGATTTTCTTTTTAGTTTTATTTTCTTTACTTTATTTCTTTTACTTTCATTAAAACTACCTCTCATTCTTAAACATAAAGAAAAATCCTCTTTCATAGAGGTAACTTTTATGATAATTAGAATTAATCTCTTTTTTGTAGATAATTTGAAATTTGTATATATTTATATTTCAGTTGGTTATTCAATAAAAGATAAAATCTCTTCAATCAATTAGAAGGTGTATATATTTTAGATTTAGTTTTTGTAGATTACAATAGTTATAGGTAATTGGACTTAAACTAGTCAGAATCGCCATTTACAATGGATAAGGGTCTAGTTGGGATCCTGACCAGACGAATCCATGAATGTTGAACATGATCATATTTGACTATCAACAGGCATGTAACCTTTTATTATGAAGGAATAAGAAAACAAGAGAGAAAAACGCTCAAGGAATGATGGTTTTCCCATTAAGGTTTCAAGGGTAAAATCTTTGTGTACTGTGTGTTTTCTTTGTCATTTAATTTCTTGATTAAATATTTCTTCCTCTCTTCTACTAGGTTTAGTGTGGAAGTGTTTCTCATTTCCTAACATGTGGTATCATAGCTTGGTTTAAAAACCTTGTATATGAGCTAAAACCTAGGTTTAGTAAGATTTGTAAGTCAAAAATATTTAAAGATTGTACTTGAATAATGGTGAGTAGCTCAAGAATAGAGATAGAAAAATTCAATGGCCATAATTTTGAGTTTTGGAAGCTTAAAATTGAAAATCTCCTTGTAGATTGAGAACAATGGGAAGCAAGACTTCAAGGTACCATTCTGACAGGTATGCTGAGGGAAGAATGGGAGAAACTCGAGATAAGGGAAAGGAGTATGACTCAACTTTGTCTTGTAGATTTGGTACTATTGAATTTCTCATGTGAAGATTCAGCCAAGAAAATATGGAACAAGTTGGGGAGCTTGTATCAGTAAAAATCACTAATAAATAAGTTTTTCCTTAGAAAGAAATTGTATATTATAAGGATGAGTGAGGGAATTTCGGTGACTGAGCATTTAAATGCATTTAATACTATAATAAGCCAATTATCTATTATGGATATTAAAATCATTTAGGAGGAGAAATGTGTTAGCCTGTTATTCTCTTTTCCAAACTCCTAGGATAGCTTAGTCGTGGCTATATGGAGTAATTCAACCACATTAGCACTAGAATATGTGGTTGCATATATACTATCAGAAGAACTAAGAAGAAAGAACATGAAATGATTGATCAAAGATGCATTAGTGGTAAGAGGTCGATCAGTTGATAGAGATAAAAGAAA
The DNA here is from genome assembly GCA_010110895.2 of Picea sitchensis. NCBI lineage: Eukaryota > Viridiplantae > Streptophyta > Pinopsida > Pinales > Pinaceae > Picea > Picea sitchensis. The sequence goes on from SNQJ01S0066528.1 coordinate 34,060, forward strand.
ATTCTCCAGTAGAAATTCTAAGTAGAAGGGTAGATCTAAATCCCTTGTTCATTTGAAAACAAGAATATGTTGGAAATGTCATAAAGTTAGGCATTACAAAAGGGACTAGAATTTGAAGGAAACATAAGTCATTATATGATCGGATGAGAAGCAGTTGATTGAGAGAAAGACAATGCTAGGTAAAGGAGGCAATGTGTACATGGCATTGACCCGTACATAGTTGTATCAAGATGTTGGGTTGATCGACTCAGGATAATCCTACCATATGAAACCACATAGAGAATGGTTCTATGAATATTAACGATATGAAGGAAGAGATTTTTTCTAGGGGGATGAATCAACAACCAAAATTGTCAGATGAGGAAGAGTTCAACTTAAACTGTGGGATGATAGGATTAGAACCCTTACATGTGTGCTACATATTTTAGGTTTGAAAATAAACATGATATATTTCAAAAAGATGAATGATGAAAGGGTGCACACTCTAATTCAGAAGGATACGTGCAAGATGGTTAGAGGTGTGATTGTATTAATGAAAGGAGTTTTGATTGGATCATGTTGATGGTCTTAAATCCCTTTAATTCAATAGTAGGAACCAAACCCACCACCGAGGCTGAATTAGACTATGCAGCGTTTAATAGTGGAATGGTTCTCTAGATCTTGCGATCTGGCCAATTAATCGATGGGCTTTACGTTTTCTTGTGAAGGAGTATCCTTCAATTGGGACTTTATTTTTTGTATTTTCTCTTAGGTGGGACCAAATTAAGATTGTAAGCCAATATAAACCAACTTGGAAACAAAACAGAATTAAGTTTAACTACTGGAGAAGAGGTTGAGCTTGGGATAACCCGCTACGCAAGCATGCAAACGACAATTCTATACCACGGGCCTAGTAATAATACATTAACCATGTGAGCATCCAATTACTATATGAGATACTAATTAAAAGAAACAAAACACATATGCGATAAAACAAAGGCAATCCGAATAATCCACCTACTTAATCATCCATCACATGATAACACAAAGATTCATCTTCATCATTAAAGTAAAGAACAACAAAACATTGCACCAGATAACTTGAAAAATAGATTTAATTACTCTTACTCATTACAGCATCCTTCATGAGACGAGATAGGAAATAGTTCTTGTCCACATCCAATCACACATGCATTTGATGAAAATAAATTTTTCTTTGGTCCAACAGGACTTCTCAATTAAAGCTAGCTCAGAAATAGTTCTTAACAAACCAAAAAAAAGATTCTTGCAACAACCGTCGACCTCTAACTAATTTGTCGATGTTCTTATTTACAACATAAAATTCAACTGAAAATAATGGCTAAGTGTAGTTTAAACAAAACAAAATCTCCATGTGGCGTCCTCTTCTAAGAGTTTCTTTAATAGTCAACCCAAGATATCACTTGAAAGGGTGAATTTTCTCATACTCTGGCCAACTGATGAACATCTCCTTGCATGTTTGGGCCCATGGAAATCTGTGTTGTTCCATTGGAACTGCATAAATTCCTCTAACCTCCACTGCATTCCCTGGGTACTTCACCAGACTGGTGTTTAACTATTCTAGCATAGTCCAAGCTCTAACTGGATGTTCCATAAATCGTTGCACTTGTCTAGGTGCAGTGTCGATCACCTTCACCAACTCTTCAACCCATAATGAATCTTTCCTAGTATGCAATTTGACTATGTCGCACAAGTCGACGAAGTCATCGAGGGTGTCGAACTCGAGGAGTCATATATCCTTCATTGCTTTGTTGATTTTATCCCAATGTTTATTGCATTTGGCCCACTGCTCTTGAATTTCCCAGTGTGGTTCCAAAGACATCTTAGCCCAATACTTGTTTGATGGCTTCATGCGACTGATTTTTCCAAACATTCGGATGTCGTGTTCTTCTTTATCTCAACCCTATTGGACTGCGTCAATGTATTTGATTCTCTCTATAGCTTGTTGTACCCTTTCGTACCACCACTTCATATCCTTGCACGTTGTGAGTGCCATGAGAGTGTCTTCCTAGAGCTCACCTATCTTTTCAGTAAAAAGGTGTCTCTCATGTGTGAACTTGTTGTAAGCCTCATCGAACTCACTTCTCAGGTATACCATGGTTTCAGTGGTGCCCTGATAGTATTCAACCAGGTGGCACAAATTTTCTAGTTCCTTCAAGGCGGCGGCCAACTCCTTCTCATCTCTTATAGCTCTGTCTAGGGTGGCGTTCGAGATCGCTCTCCCTGCACCAATAAGTTTGGATGTTCTAGCATTTTCTATGTTTATCAACTCTTCCTCTATAGTGGTGAGGATGGAGCGGTCCAATGTAATTCTCCTTTTCTTGGTGGTCCTTTGGAAAATAGTCCACAGGATCAAGGATCTGCTAATCACCCCATGTGAGTGTGTCTCCCAAACATTTGATGGTGTATATCTATTCAAGATCGGGTTCTTGAACTTCTTCATTGTGCTCTAAAGGCTCGACCTCTGCCTATCGCTTATCAGGGATCTGAGTATTGAGAGAAATAGAAGCATCAAGAGTAGGCTCAATACTTACTTGTTCATCGACCGTCAAAATGTCGATTTCCTTTTGTGGGGATCCTTCCTCTAGTTCGTCTAGTTTTGACTTGTCCTTCAGACTGACTTCTCAGATCTCTGGTGCATAGGGCCTCTTTCTGTTGAGAACACTTTTGGATTCTATTTCCTTTGGTGGGACCTCCTGGGTTTGGATCCTAGGATCAAGAGAAGAAGTCTTCTCAAGTCCATTTTCTTCTTGGACACGCACAGGGGTCTCGAGAGATTCCTTCGGGCTCTCATCATCACTATATATATTTATAAAATCACTCAAAGGATTAGGCACACTTGTTTCCACTAATACTCGGCCTGTCTTTGGTTGAGTCATCACACCTACCGGTGATTCGGCCGGTGGCAATGTGGATTCAGGGTCATCTGACCCATTAATGTTATCAAGGTCATTCGGCCCCTTCAAGATTTCTTTTGGGCTATCAGTTAGAAGCCTTGACATCCTGATGAGGTCCAAGTTATCCTGCATCTAATTCATCATCTATTGGGATTGTTTATACATGAGTGCCCCTCTCTCCACTACATCCTGAGCCTCGGGGAAATTCATGTTCTGTACCTGAGTTATCTTGGAAATATCTGGTGTTTTGATGGCTTCCTGGGGAGCTTCCATAGCTTCGAGCGATTCAGATGCTCTCCTTTCTTCCCTCGCCCTGAGGACCTCTTGAGTCAATTGTTCCAGGACTGTTTCTTGATCATTCAATTGCATGGCCTTGAACCTGGTTGCCTTAGGTTCAACCATCCTTGCCACCACCTCACCCTAGTTTTTAGCATTTTTTGTGAAGATATCATCCTCAAACCTGTCATGGGGGTATGGCCAATAGGAAGATACTTGTGATGCATGCTTCGGGACAAAACCTTTTGGGTCATGCTTGCAAAAGTGGCTAGTCTAGTGTCAGAACTCCAGTTGATTCAACCCTTCCTGTTTGGCCCGAACAGTGTCTTTTACCATGTAGAAACCTATATGGAATCCATTAGGTATGAGCGCCCACTTCTTATATTTTACCATAGTATCATTATAACCTTGCAGGATGGTCTGGTAACAGATTTATCCGATTACTAGTCGATCAGGGACATACACAGGTAATAGATGGGGTGCTCCGGTGGCACTGAAAACCCTGATGTAGGTATCACGCTCATCTAGATACTAGTGGCCAACTTTTGATACAATCGATTTGGCTGCGTCCGATAGCCTTGGGAACTCTTTCTTGAACAATAAGGAATAAATACGTGCGATGAACTGGTTGTAGATGAGAGATTAGGATTTCTTGTGCATGTTCTCCCACAAGATGCTGAAATATACATGGACCGGGAGTTATGATGTGTTCTAGCTTAATTTCATTTCGACACAGACATTTCTGTCACATATGATGTCCAATAGATAAGCTTCCATGTAGAAATATGGAGTCTATCCTTCCTTTGGTGTATGAGCTTGTCATATGTAGGTGCTCAGCTATTTGGAAATGATGGCACCCCAGTTAAAACCTATTCTGGAAATGGCTACCGTGTAAGCCAGAGGCATCCAATCATATGAAAACCTGGAGAAGTATTTCACCCCATGCAATCGGTAGAGGAGGGCCATTAGATAGATGTACGGCTCCATTAGGTTGGTCATCAGGTACTAGCCGGAGGTCCGATTGGTAAAAATTTTATCCTCTCTCCACCATGATGCCATCACCTTGTTGGTATTGTGTTTCTCATAGAAGCTTACAACCAAATCGGTGTTTGGTCATTCTTCCGACTCTTTGAGCTTGTAGTAATTCTACACTTCCATTGGAAGGAAAACCCCAACACACCCACCATTATCGTCATTAATCAAGCATATTTGCATGTCAGTGTGATCGATAAGCCACTTCAGGAGTTCTATGCAGGGTAATACTGGAGTCTTGTTCGCCACCATGTGCAGATATTCCTTTCGTACATTCAGGAGGACTTCATCGTCGAGTTTTCTTGTATTGGGATCGCTATATGGGGTATATTTGGGGAATTCTTCCTGCTTTATTTTCTTGAAAATCTCTTCCCATTGCGGGAATACTGTCTTGGTCCCAATGGTCACCTCTGTGTCTCCAAATTTTGGAGACTAAGTGAAAACCTCCTTGGTCCCGATGTTCGCCTCTGTACCAAACAATCTGTAATCAACCTGTACCATAAACAAGTGCATCAACCATGCACCAACTTGTACCAAACAATATGTAATCAACATGTACCATAAAAAAAAGTGCAACCAACCATGTTGCAAGTATGTACCAATCATGTTTCAAGTACTCATCAACTATGACTCATCAATATGTACCAACATCATCAACTATACACCTCATGTATGTGCCAACTCATCAACTACTTGTCTCAACCATGTACCCAACTTGTACCTCAACCAAAATCCCTCATCAATTTCATCATCCAAATATGATTTGTAACTCTTTAATAGACCTGGTGTATATGATCACATACTTGAAAACCTTCCTTAACTTTAACAACAAGATACTAGCATTTTCATCAAACATTTCTTTAGTCTCACAAGACTAGTTTTGGATTAGTCAACAAGCCTAACTTGAAATAATCATAACTTTGTACCTATATTTAATAAAGATCTGAAACTGATACACAATTTTCTTCAATGTGTTTTATACAATTCCTCCAGGTTTCACTACTTGGAACCTCTCAAAAAAGGATTTATGGAAAAAATGGCACACCTTGCTGAATTCTGTCTTATTCTAGAGAGAGACCTTGTAGAGAATGCCCCGCACGGAATATTTGTTGAAAATATCTAAAAATGTTACAAACAATACTACATATTGAACTATAACCAAAACATTTTGTCTTACTAAATTTGGATCTGTTATGAAGAAGTTATGACGTTTTTACCCGAAACACCTGTTTTTGACTAGTTTCAAGACTAGCCACAAACCCTATTTTCCACAGAGTGTAACTCCAAAAATAAAATGAAGCAAAATCTTTATTTGTTACCACAACTACTTGGATATGTTTCCTCAATGGCATATCAATTTCACAGTCTAAATCACTCTATAAAAAGCATTATTGTGAAAATGGTGAGATGACCTGAAAAACACATACCTTAGAAAGCATCATCAAAAGGAATTTATCCTTCCTTGAATTCCGACCTTATTTTATTCACTTTCCTCAAAAATTAGGCTTAGATATACTTTGGTTACCTCATACACCTACAGGTATTCAATATTCTCAATTTTGTCTTAAATGAGAGAGCCTTGCCTCTTATTTATACTCTCCAAGTAGCTTCCTTAAAAACATCTTCTAGGTCAATTTGCCCACTTTCCTTATTTTAGGGTTAACCCACTTCTAATTTCTCCATTAAATTTATTATTTAATTTATTTATTTTTTATTCACTTTGAATTATAGTACAATTATCACTTCACTTTATTATTTACCTTTTAAAATATCTTAAACCACTTTGACTACTTTGACATTTTGGGGCTTCTAAATGACATATGAGGGTCCTCCAACTTCGTAAGGCCATAACTCTCAAACCGTGAGGATTTATGTGGTGTTCCAAATACCACGATAAATGGAATGACATGTACTATCCATATAGAATAGTATTACCTGAAAATATATCAAAACTCGTACCATTATCCATCAAACAAACTTGGGTCCATTACCCAAACCTGGGTTCTCCAACTTCTCATGGCCATAACTCTCTAACCGTGAGTTATGTGACGTTCCACATACCACCGAAAATGGCATGATAAGAACTATCCATATAGGATAGTTTCACTAAAAAATTCACTGGAGTTCATCTCATTATTCCAAAAATAAGCATGGGTTCTCTAACCATACTTCTAGGATAACTCAATCCGCAAAGCGTCGTCCTGTGAGGGCTTTCACCATAAGGGGACCACCTTGGATTTCATCCATTTCTACTTATTATCAACCATGACAAGACAATAATGAGTCATATTTACATGAAAAAATCTTGGGTTCATTACCCAACCTTTGTGCTATGGGGCTTTCTTCAAGGGTTGACATCAATGAAAACCAACCTTAATCAACAAGATTGTATTGCATTGTGAAATTAAGGGTGGTTGGGTGGTGAAAAGGCAGGTTGGTGCCTGTAACGAGAGTAGGTACTTCCTTGTCAGTTGTAGCTGACTAAACAAGGGGTTCGAAGCCTCCTACCATTTGGTGTTGGTGAATAAGGGGAATAGGTGCTTCCTTGTCAATTGTAGCCGACTAAACAGGGGGTCGAAGGCTCCTTCCAATTGTAGCTGGTAAATAGGGTGTCAAAGAATCTTTTCAGTGGTAGCTGATAAACTAGGCGGTCGTAGCCTCCTTCCAGTTGTAGCTGGTAAATGTGGTGTGGAATCATTTCTTCAGTCGTAGCTGAATAAACTTGGGGAAAGTCTCTAAATCAAGTTGTAGCTTGAAAACAATTTTGTAAAAGAACAATATATTAATGAGAAAAGAGTTGGTGGTTTTCCCTGTTGGATTCCACGATAAAATCTTGTGTTCATAAGGGTTTGTTGTTCATCATATATTGCTTAATTGAATAATTAATGTGTGTTCTTAATATTGGTTAAATTAATAAGAAAGAGTAGGAAATATTGATTCACCCCCCCACCCCCCTTAGTATTGTTGGATATTCCATCATCTGTGAAGAGCTTGGATAAGTCAAATCGCTTGAGAACTTCAAGTAGGAATCGATGAAGAACTCTATCAAATGAATTTTTCATGGAAAAATTAATGATCATGTCATATTTACTAGCCTGATTACTGAAGTGGATGGATTATTACACTAGTATAATATTTTCAAAGAGATACATTCTTCTCACAAAACCTTCCTATCAAGGTGAAATGATAGGAGATACTACAGAGAAAAATAGGGTGAAATCAGTTGAAGGAAGTGGGGTTTCTTTTGTAATGTACCTAGGGAGGATATTATGGGGTACCTAGGAGGTAGCTAAGGGGGATAATTAATTTGTAACTTAGTTGACACTACGGTGATATTCAAACTTCTAGATACATAACATAAAATAATATTTTTAGCCAAGTGGTCTCAAGCAATGAATAAGAGTACAATGAATTGTACAGGTTTATTTTCAATTGAAAAGTTCCTACTATAGGTTTGTGGATGTCTTTAGCAAGAAGATGTCATTATTGTTATAAACCCTAGTATAAAGTATAACTTCATCAATTATGACTTGGCTAAAATATTGTAGGTCCCCGCAAATAAAGCACATGAGTTGAGGGTGAAAATGTTCAAAATTTTAAAGATTTGAAGGTTAAGATGGATAAATATGTTTTTCATTATTATTTTCACGATATAGATATTAATGGAATGGATATTATTCTTAGATATCTTGATATGGACTTAGTTGGTATAGTGAATATTAATGTGCAAAAGAATTTTATAAAGCTTTAGGACAAGAAAAACAAAATCACACTATGGGATATTTCTCTTACTAAACTGCCAAGACCCAACATGGCACATGCAGCAGTGATTGTAGGGAAGGTAATTACAATACCTACAAACAAATGATAAGAAGACTCTAAGGATGAATCAATAGAGGATCCCATGGAAGCACCTAAAGGGGAGCCCCAAGAAAGGCATAGTAAAAAGAAAGAAGAATCTATAGAGTTGCATTCCTCAAAAGAACCACATATTGAAGAATTACCAATATATAAGGTTGGTGTGCATTACTATTGACACCAACCAAAGAAAAAAAAAGTCATCAAGGAACATTCATGAAAATTAGCATCCTTAATCTAGACCTTCATGGAACCAAAACAACACCAACTTGTATAGAGGTGCATGGAGGAATAAAATCAAATCATGGGTATATTAGAATAACAAAAAGAATGTAGGATGTCGATGGAGAAAACATACTCAAGATCGTGGTGGTTAGGAAATAGTTGGACCCCATGTACACATTTCACTAGGATGGATGGATACTCATGCTTAGTACCATTTGAATGCATTTCTTAGTAGATCGTATTATATGGATTTCACCCATTTTTTTAGGAAAAAGCATGTGAAAGGGGATGGAATATAATGTACCTATGGATGATAATATTGGGTACATAGTGAGGTAACCAGGGGGGATAAATTAATTTAATGTGGCCATAATCATAGAATAGGCCAAGTTAGTACTTGGTGGGTAATAAATAGGCCCACTAGGTAGTTACAGAGAATAATATAACAATAAGGGGTAGTTGACATAGGCCCCAAAGTATACTCATGAATTGTTTTATATACACATGAGTATCATTGTATTGGATATGTTGGAGGTTAAGGATTGTATTGTGACAAGAATGGCTTATGGAATGATTCCTTCCATTAGGAATAGTTGATGGTGTTACTCTACCTTAAGGGTTCTCTCTATATTATTGTGTTGTCTATTGTGTGGATGCATTATTTTCAAGTTAAGAGTTTATATTCTATTTTTTATCTACTAAGGTTCACTATGATTTCAAAGGTTGTGTTGAGCACTCAACACACCCTAAAAATCCTCTGTCAATTTTTTTCCTTTTTGGGTACCACTTGATCTTCTGCACTGTCTTATTTGATTTCATTTTTGGAAAATGTTTTGTCTTTGCTTATTTTCATGACTCTCATCACCTATTTAGGTTTTCTTGAACTTATGAAACCTCATGACTAAAAATACCTTAAACACCTAAATAAAAAATCGACAGCCAAACACTTCACTGAACGCGATCAAAGATTCGACATCGGAAGGAATTCAAAGAAGGAAAGGAAACACTTGGAAAACCTCAGTTGCCAAGCATCAACCTCCATCGGCATCGGCAAAAGGAAGTTTTTGTTTGTGTCGAGTCTTACATAAGGATATCAATGATAGTCGATTCCCCTTCGGCATTGGTAAAGAAGAGGGGGACAGACGCTAATGAAGAGAGAAAAGATATTCTCGATGGTCGATGCTCCGGCATGATTCATCGGTACCGGGGAAAACCTAGAAGGATCATCGCCAACATTTTGACCATGATAAAATTTATCCCCGATCACCAATCCCCGATGCANTCAAGGGAGTTGATCCGAAAACACTTTTGATAGGTTTTTCGCCGATCACCAATCCCGGATACTTTTTTGGCATCAATAAGATAAGGTTTGTTTTAGAATGAATAACTTAAGGAAAGTCCCGACTTCGATTAATACACTCGAATTAAGTGACCGGTCTTCAGTGCCAAGTGTCTTTACCCGATAGGAGGATCGTACGGTCTAGTTTTGTCCAGAGTCATTCTTAGTTCCCTAGGTCTGAGTCACACCTCCGAGTCAACTTTTCCATGGCAGCATTGTATGGTAAGATCGATCAGCATTGGATCCTTTTGTAGGAGGACATCAATGAAAATGTTCATAGCACATCCCTAATCCCCAATCCACCCACTAGGAGAGTGACATGATGGGATGTTTAGCATTAGATATGATTGGATTTTGAGCATTTAAGGAGATAATTAATACTCGATCTTACATTAGTTTCTACCTCATGCACTAATCAAAACATCCATTTAAAATCAAAGATAGACCTCATCACCATCTGCGCCTCCACCGTCAACCCACGATGAATTTAAGTTCTAGATATTTGATGGTAGATTTATTGAAAAATCACTCATAACCCGAATTGAATGGCTGATACAACATGGTAAGATCTTTCAGTTTAAAACTCCTTAAGTTGTTTTGGATGAATTCACTCTGTGTGTAAGGAAATTCCAGAGCATCCGAAGGAGCAAGATGAGTAAATTAAAGGCTGCAGAGATCTCGTGAGTATCAAAATAACTAGGTTTTAGCAAGTAAGACAGGTATGTATCCAAGTCTGTAAATTTGTTGGCTATAATTTATATGTGTTTATCTGGTTTTATTTTTTACACAGTCGTTGAAATCCTTTTTAAATTACAGGAATGATGTCACTAAGAAAGCCAACCACCAGACGCTCGTCGGGAGCACTAAAGCTAAAAGAACCAGAAACAGGTGAAGGCTCTTCTCCAAGGGTCACGAGGCAATTGGAGTGTGTCCCTAGGCTGGATCTTGTCATCAAGACAACAATGAAGAAGGTTTCATCCAGCCTATGGCCTTTAGAGATACAGAGGCAAGCACAGGGTCGAAGATGGCGCTCCCACATTGGGGGGACATCTTTAATAGGATTAGCCGAGAAGAGTACCGAGAATGTGTCCCACACTGTGATCCAGACATAAGGATGCTCGATGACCAGGTGTTCCTGAACATATAACGGATGTATCTACCTATGGTAGCGAGCAGAACCCCCATTTTCCCCTACATAAAGGTCCTCAAGTGGCTCATCGACCAAACATACACACAGAAATGTTAATCAATGATGACAATGGTGAGTGTGTCAGATTTTTCATCCCAGTGGAAGTACAGAAATATTACAAACTCAGAGACCCAGAGGAGCAGCTAAACACAAATTTCGTGGTACAGTTTTACGAGCGTCACAGCACCAGCTGGGTGATGGCCTCATGGTGGAAGGAGGAAATTTTTTTTACCAACCAGAGTAATGGCTGGTATGGGACAATCAACTTGAGGGAGCCATACATCTATTTGATGGCTCTCATTTTTTGACTATATGGAGAGAAGGACTGCTCCAAATTTTCAGAGGCATGGATGCCCTTGGCTTATAGAGTGGCGATATTGGGGAGCATTTTCAACTGGGGAGAAATAATTTCTAAACAATTGAGCATCTGTGTACAATAGGATCAGATGCCAAAGGAAGGAGAGACATCATCTTTCTACATGGCCTCGTATCTTCTCGATGTCATGTGCGCAAGGAACATTTTTGCCGACATGAATCTGAACTGACATGTCGCAGAGCTCCCGATCCACGTCTACTTCAGCGTGTTATGGGAGAAAAGGTACAAGAGATCTTACACACTCATCTGCGATGAATTCATCGTTCTCATTTATTTTATTATTTTTAAGAAAGAATGCCCAAGACTATCGGTGGAAGTAAAGAAGATGATAACCAAGGTAGGTCATCGGTACCTGGACAAATGCTCAACCTACATCAGGGTGTTCGGCGACACCGAAGCACCACATCTCTTATCATATCATGTCCCAGACTGACTCATCATGGGATAAATCTATTATCAGACCATCCTACAGAGCTATAATGCCACATTAGTCAAAGACAAAAAATGAGAATTCATACCCTTCAGTTTCCATGTGGGGATCTATCCAGTGAAGGATACCGCTCAATCCAAACAAGAAGGGTTGAGCCAACTCGAATTCAGATTCCTGACAGACCGATTCCGGAAGCACAATCCTAAAGGCCTAGTCCTGCAACATGCTTCACAGGTGTCATCCTGTTGGTTGTATGCTCAGGATAGTTTTGAAGATGAATTCTTCACAGAGAACTCCCAGGACTGGGATGAGGTGATGCAAAGAATGGTTGACCCGAAAATGACTAGGTTCAGTTCCATGAGAATGGATGAACAAGAGGCAACAATAGAGAAGTTGGCTCAAAAGGCCCTTGGAGCCAGGGAAGAAATTAGAGCGGCAAAGGAAACAGGGGCATGAGAAAGGGGATTTCTCCGAATGGAACATGCACAAAGAGTAATTGATCAGTTGTAGAATGACCCAGATCTCATAGAAATGGAGAGGGTTCCCGCTAACAACCCAATATCAATCAAATAAGATCCAATACAACTTGAAGAAATCATCAGGCCAGGAAACCCTGAAGTTCCCCCACCACAGATCGGATCACCAAGGGAGATTTAAACCCAGCCCGAGGCTATGAGTACAATAGGGAAGACAAGTGGATCGAACCCCTTACATGATTTAATAACTATCTATGATGATGAGGATAGTTCGAAAGTTTCCCTAGTCACTCTGGTGCAAATTACATAAGAGGAAGAGCTTAAGAGAGAATCCACTCCGGGTCCTGACGCTCCAGTTCATGGTCGTCTATAGATCAAGCATGAGGCAGAAAGTGCCTTAGACACCAGGCTACTCGACATACTAGAAACTCCAATAGGTAGTTCGAGGGATGATCCAGGATCAGTCGAATGAGAAGAATAAATTCCACAGCACTAAATCAGCGTTTCAACAGCCGATCACCAACTAAGTACCAAACATGCCCCCAATTCCTCAGTTTTGGCCAATAATTCCCCCCCCGATGAGCAACAACCAAAGGCCAAGCCTTCAGAACATACAAAAGAGGTTCAAGGATCCAGCTTAGAACATATATACACAGTCGGGATCCTGGGGAATAATCTAACTTGTGGAGAACAACAAATCCCCGAACCAGTTGATAAGCTTGTCGATATACATGCAATCTCCTATGACCGAAAGAGAAAATCCATCATGAAGAGAACCATTAAGAAAAGAAGGCTTACATTGGATAGTGCAATTCTCATTACCACAAAGGAGAAATTGATCAGCACTGAGCATGACAAGATGTCTGAGCTTATAGGTGTAGGGATGATGATCATAAATGCCACCTTGGATAGATAAAATAAATATGAAGAGGAGTTGGATTCCACGCTAAAGGAGTTGGAACATCTATGTCATTTGGTGAAAACTATCAGGACTCCACACAGGCCATGGTATTTTTGAGAAGTGAATTCCAAGATGCCTACAGTAAATTCATGAGTGAGCGACATCTTTTCACTGCAGAGATAGTTGACTTCCAAGAAGACACCCCTATGGCGCTAGAGACATGAAAACACGTTGAAAATGGTACGATAAGGCCCACCAAGCGGTGAAAGAATCTATTACATCAGCGTAGTTCAAAAGGGTTGAGATGTCGAAGAGAACGGTATTCAGGTGCTAAGGGATAGCAACATCGATCACATAAGGAAGTCCGTCGAATACTAGGTGAAGATGGCACAAGAACCTCATTAGGAAATCCAAGAGAAATGGGTCGAGTGAGAAAGGAGATGGACCAAAATCAATCAGGTGATGAGAGACATCGGCCTTTCAGAATTTGTCACACCCAATGACTTTGTCGACTTACATGACATAGTCAAACTACATGTCGGACAAGACTCATCGTGGACTGTGGAGATAGAAAAGGTGGCGAGCATGTTGCCAGGTAAAGTACAGCAATTCATGGAGCACCCAATCAAGGCTCGGACAGTGTTACAGCAGTTAAGTGCTAAATTAGTCAACTATCTGGCATGGGTAGTGGAGATAAAGGAGATCCTTTTGGCATTGATGGATCAACATAGATTCTCGTATGCCAACACATGCAAGGAACTATTTTTCAAATGGTCAGAGTATGAGAAGATTCATCCAATCAAGTGAAGCCATTTGATGACTTTGAGAAGACTGAGAGATGAAAGTGCCATGTGGCGATGTTTTGTTTTACTTAGCTTGCACTTTTTATAGTTATTTTTAGTTAATGATTTGTTATAAATAAGAGGATCGACCTTTTAGAGGGTCAATGGTTGTTGCAAAGACCCTCACTTTTGGATTTGTAAAGAACTATTTCAGAGCTACCTTAATTGATAATTCATGTTTAGGACCAGAGACAAGTTTGTGTTTTTCATCAAAAGCGTGTGTGATTGGATCTGAAGAAGAAAAATTTATGATTTTATCTCATGAATGGATGTTGTAATGAGTAAGAACCTCTGAATCTGTTGATAAGTTATCTGATTCAATATTTTTATAGTTCTTGTCTTTAATGATGAAAAGTAAATCGTTGTGTTAATATGTGATTGATGATTATAGTTAAGGAAACTATTTTTCTTGCCATCATTTATTGCATGTATGTTTTCATCCCGATAATTGTATCGTAGTCAATAATTGGAACACCAACAGGTTAATGTATTAGTACTAGACTTGTTGTAGGTGTAAGAATCATTATTTGCATGCTTGAGTACGAGGGTTATCCCGAGCTCAGCCTTCTTCAGTAGTTAATTATTTTCCCCTTTGTTACCCAGCTAGTTTATACCATCATTCATCTTGTATTGGTCCCACCTATAAGAGAAAATACAAAAAGAGAACGTTCGAACTGAAGGAGTTTTCACAAGAAGACATCTTGTCAATCACTATGTAAATCCCATCGATTAATTGGTCGGATCGCAAGATATGGAGAACCATTCCACCATTAAATGTTACAGAGTCTAATTGGGCCTCGGTGGTGGGTTTGGTTCCTACTGTTGAGTTAAAGGGATTTAAGACCCCTCAATAGAATTGGCGCTAGAAGGAGGGCCTGAAAAATGAATGGATGACAATATTTTTGACACAATATTTCACACAGCCTGTAGATTCAAAACAACCCACATGCATGGCTAGTCATTCTCAAGATAGCCCAAACACACTAAGTACTCCTAAAATTATTAACTCACCCTAGCAAGAGGAAGAACATATATTCCCTAAGATACCTTTTTCTCTTCCTCATAAGGAGTTGACCTAGTTCAGAAGGATCACTAGAGCTTATGCCCAACATATTAGAGTGTTTCCCTTAGCTCCGTTACTTCCTCATAGAAAACAAGTAACAAGACCAGTGTTTGATACCCCTGACCAGGTTTTTGTGTAAAAAGTAGAAGACCTGATATATTTTTCCCTCACCAAAATCAAACATCCTCTTAATATAATCCTCGAAACACCAGTCGACAAATGCTCTGAGCCCAACGATCTTTCGAACGATGAAGGGTTTAACTCAGAACACTCAGTTTTGGTATAGGATGACATGGAAGATAAAAATGATGATAATGAGGAAAGGGGAAACCCTCCTCAAAATAATCAACCTTGGTTAGCCATATATTCTCTGGCCATCCCTGGATGAGTACATAACCTTCCCCAACATCCAGAAATGTTACTCCCCAAATTTGACCATGAAACCTCAGGATTTCCTTAAGACAATATCAAAAAATTCATACTAGCTATCAGACTAATGAATGCCCAACATGAAGACGTAGTATGCATTATTTTCCCCTACACTTTCCATAATTTAGCCTCCACCTGGTATTTTAACTTACCTATAGGATACATAACTAGTTGGA
>SNQJ01S0066528.1:58264-73085 GCA_010110895.2 Picea sitchensis
TCTGAACTGGAAGCCTACAAGCAAGAGCTAGTAATGGTAAAGGAAGCCTACGATAAGGAACTTAAATTGTATACCCTAGCTCGCATAGTGACCATGATAGAGGAAAATACAAAAGAGAATTAGTGTAGAGAGTATATGTGCAGTCAATGTGGGGACATTTATTATCAAGCAGTCTACAAAGTAACTCAAATTCCAATTCCTAGAGCTTCCCCTGCACCTACGACTTTTGCAATCAAAGAAGAAGACCTTGATGTTACACAAGAACCAGTAGGACCATCCAAAATTCAAAATGAACCCTGACCTACAACAACTGCTACATCTGAAGCCCCTGTTTTTATTAATAAAGCTGTACAAACATTGCCTATTGATGAATCTGCCCCTCCTAGCAAGATCAACACCCATACTCTTGTGGAACAAGCCACTCAGACCCTACCTTAACCTATCACTTGCAATGCTGAAACACAAACTCAACCATGGGATGAGCAAGTAATAATGGACAAATGGAAAAAAGAGTCTGCTATGACAAGGGTCCGTTTTGTAGAACCAGAGACAACAAGCGTGAAGGAAGAGAATGGCAGGAGGCCTATCTTCTTCATTTTTTGGCCGATTGAGGTGTCGTAAAAGCCCAGCTAGGGGTTTTTGGACATCCTGAATCCATTGGCACTATTATCAATGCCATTTGAAACTTATTTTGTAGGTTTTTATCCATTTAAGTTTCAAAAAGCTCGAGGGAGCTTGGAGCCCTCATTGATTGAAGACATGTTTTGGTGAGCCTATGTTTGTTTTCTGTGATTGAATAATCATTTTTTGATAATTGTTATGCTCTGAACACATTGGGATAGGTTTCAGAGGATTTTGAGAACTTTTACAATTTTTTTTGCTAAAGAGAAGCTCAGTGAAGCTTATGGCCACATGTAGAAGAGGTCATGCCCAGATGAGCCATGATCCGTTTTTAGAGTTTTATTAGTCATTTTTGGGGTTTTTATGTGTTCTGATCCCAATGGTATAGTTTGTTTTTCCATTGGAGTTGAGAAGCAGCTTGTAAAATAACTTTTGACTAATTAATCTCAGAGAGCCAAGTCCATTGATGGAGTCTCAAGGAGATGTAGCCCGAAGAGGGGTGAACTCCTTTATCATCTTGTTCTTGTTGTGAGTTTGATGGTTTATTTGCTGCAAGTTATGTTGTTGTGTATTTATTAAAAGTACATATATAACCATTTAAAATAACATCTTCTCACACATGAACATTTAAAGGAAGAAGCATGAACTTAACACATAATCTATCTTGCATATTTTAACACATGAAGCAAGGTCCTGTAAAGTTTTATTTTAATGAAGTAGAGGGTGCTTGCATAGAATAACAAGTCAGCCTTCTATTTTCATATCACACTGAGGAAAAACCCACATGCAAAAGAAAGAAGCAAATTCCTCATTTTCCCTCCTTTTTACAAAGAAAATGAATGAGGACCTCAACAAGAGCAGCCACTACTACCACTGCCCTAAACTCCCAAACCATCTTGCTAAAAGCCCGTACACCTCTACCCTCCCATGGGCACTAAAATACAAGAACCAGAGGCCAAGTGTACTGTGACATCATTCTCTTTAAATCAAGTAGCTGAAACACAAGAACCAGCTACTCATCCAGTAGCTGAAACACAAGAACCAGCTACTCATCTAGTAGCTGAAACACAAGAACTAGTTACTCATCCAGTAGTTGAAACACAAGAACCAACTACTCATTCAGTAGTTGAAACACAAGAACCAACTATATTTGTTACACAAGAACCAGCTACAACTGAAACACAAGAACCAACTGCTGATATTGTTAAAGAAATACAGGAATCAAATGCCCAGGGTGCCGCAACACTACTGTCTCTACATCAAGAAGCTGAAACACAAGAATCAGAGAGCCAAGTCCATTGATGGAGTCTCAAGGAGATGTAGCCTAGAGAGGGGTGAACTCCTTTATCATATTGTTCTTGTTGTGAGTTTGATGGTTTATTTGCTGCAAGTTATGTTGTTGTGTATTTATTGAAAGTACAGAAATAACCATTTAAAATAACATTTTCTCACACATGAACATTTAAAGGAAGAAGCATGAACTTAACACATAATCTATCTTGCCTATTTTAACACATGAATCAAGGTCCTGTAAAGTTTTATTTTAATTAAGTAGAGGATGCTTGCATAGCATAACAAGTCAACCTTCTATTTTCAGATCACACTGAGGAAAAACCCACACGCAAAAGAAAGAAGCAAATTCCTCATTTTCCCTCCTGTTTACAAAGAAAACGAACGAGGACCTCAATAAGAGAAGCCACTACTGCCACTGCCCTAAACCCCCAACCCATCTTGCTAAAAGCCCGTACACCTCTACCCTCCCATGGGCACTGAAATACAAGAACCAGAGGCCCAATGTACTGTGACATCATTCTCTTTAAATCAAGTAGCTGAAACACAAGAACCAGCTACTCATCCAGTAGCTGAAACACAAGAACCAGCTACTCATCCAGTAGCTAAAACACAAGAACTAGTTACTCATCCAGTAGTTGAAATACAAGAACCAGCTACTCATTCAATAGCTGAAACACAAGAGCCATCTATAGTTGTTACACAAGAACCAACTACAACTGAAACACAAGAACCAGCTGCTGATATTGTTACAGAAATACAGGAATCAGATGCCCAGGGTGCCGCAACACTACTGTCTCTACATCAAGAAGATGAAACACAAGAATCAGAGAGCCAAGTCCATTGATGGAGTCTCAAGGATATGTATCCTGGAGAGGGGTGAACTCCTTTATCATCTTGTTCTTGTTGTGAGTTTGATGGTTTATTTGCTGCAAGTTATGTTGTTGTGTATTTTTTGAAATTACATATATAACCATTTAAAATAACATTTTCTCACACATGAACATTTAAAGGAAGAAGCATGAACTTAACACATAATCTATCTTGCATATTTTAACGCATGAAGCAAGGTCCTGTAAAGTTTTATTTTAATGAAGTAGAGGGTCCTTGCATAGCATAACAAGTCAGCCTTCTATTTTCAGATCACACTGAGGAAAAACCCACATGCAAAAGAAAGAAGAAAATTCCTTATTTTCCCTCCTTTTTACAAAGAAAATCATCGAGGACCTCAAAAAGAGTAGCCACTACTGCCACTGCCCTAAACCCCCAACCCATCTTGCTAAAAGACCGTACACCTCTACCCTCCCATGGGCACTAAAATACAAGAACCAGAGGCCCAGTGTACTATGACATCATTCTCTTTAAATCAAGTAGCTGAAACACAAGAACCAGCTACTCATCCAGTAGCTGAAACACAAGAACCAGCTACTCATCCAGTAGCTGAAACACAAGAACTAGTTACTCATCCAGTAGTTGAAACACAAGAACCAACTACTCATTCAGTGGCTGAAACACAAGAACTAGCTATAGTTGTTACACAAGAGCCATCTACAACTGAAACACAAGAACCAACTGCTGATATTGTTACAGAAATACAGGAATCAGATGCCCAGGGTGCCGCAACACTACTGTCTCTACATCAAGAAGCTGAAACACAAGAATCAGCTGTCAATCCTGTAGCTACTCCACAAGAACTAGCTAGTGTGGTTGTGACTATTACACAAGAACCAGTCACCCCTCTTAATATACTCATGAAATATCAACAACCAGAACCAACAATGGCCTCTGTCTTACAAGAAAATGAGTTCCTAAGGTCTGAACTGGAAGCCTACAAGAAAGAGCTAGTAATGGTAAAGGAAGCCTACGATAAGGAACTTAAATTGTATACCCTAGCTCGCATAGTGACCATGACAGAGGAAAATACAAAAGAGAATCAGTGTAGAAAGTATATGTGCAATCAATGTGGGGACATTTATTATCAAGCAGTCTACAAAGTAACTCAAATTCCAATGCCTAGAGCTTCCCCTGCACCTACGAATTTTGCAATCAAAGAAGAAGACCCTGTTGTTACACAAGAACCAGTAGGACCATCCAAAATTCAAAATGAACCCTGACCTACAACAACTGCTACATCTGAAGCCCCTGTTTTTATTAATAAAGTTGTACAAACACTGCCTATCGATGAATCTGCCCCTCCTAGCAATATCAACACCCATACTCTTGTGGAACGAGCCACTCAGACCCTACCTTAACCTATTACTTGCAATGCTGAAACACAAACTCAACCATGGGATGAGCAAGCAATAATGGACAAATGGAAAAAAGAGTCTGCTATTACACAGGACAAAAGCCTACAAGAGCACATACTACTCTAGCTAAACCACATCTATTCAAACTGGGAAGCTTTGGAGCAGTCACGCCAAGAATCTCGTGCCCATAAGAAGCAGAATAAAGAGCTAAAAGGAAAACTGCTCCTGATGTTTGACTTGGCACAAAAATTGTTGGCTGCAAGGAAACCATCTTCCAATTACTCTCTTTTCCTCATAGAATGACTTACATTTTTTCAGATTAAATCAATCAAAGAAGGCAGACCCCATGCAGTGTTAAATCCAGTAGATATTTTTAGAACTTTTGCAGAAGCCTCTACTATTGATCATCACCTCCTATGTGAGGTATATCTTCATAATGAGGCCATCCCTGAGAACCGACAGATTAACCTTAACCCTCTTGTCGGTGATATCAAGATTTGGGCACTCACCTCCTTCCTTAACAATCAGATTACATGGCAGAATGGATTCCTAGCTGCCAAGCATAACGAGGATAAATGCCTCCTCTGGATACGGACAGAACCATAGAACGTTGCCACCTTTGTTGCAGAGTATTATCAATTTTTGAAGAAACTAGGGATGATTCAATATATTCGGCAACTACAGACAACAGTACTTCAGGATTGTCAACAGTTTATTAAATCCACAGAGATCACTGCCCTACAAGAAAATAACATGTTTTGGCAACAATCTTCTAAGAAAATATAGGAACACAATCCCTTTAGTCCTACCAATCTTGAGACAGCAATCTCCCAGGTACCTAGCTACATCAAATGCGTTCAACAATGTGCTGAAAGATGGATAGGTTATCAGTTCCATTTTCCTATTCTGTGGATGCCAGTAGAGAAATATCAAGTTCATCATAAGTTTCCAAAGAAGGCTGAAACAACAGTTTGGCAAAGGCTACAACACGTTCAAGGATTCAGAGCTCCAATAGACAGCACTTTCCATAGCTAATGCTTAAGTAATTTGCACGCTCAGAGTCGGTATTCAGATTTTGATTCAGATTGAAGTTTCCTGAGGACATGCAACCTTTTTAGTTGGGGGGGATGTTAGGACCCTATAATGTACCTTTTTGTTCATACTTTTTTCTATCATTACATCCTTTTCCCACTCACATTTAAGCTTACATTATCACCTTAACCTATTTTTCCAAAGGTATATAACGTTTCTTCTCTTTGCTATATGTTTAATTTGTTTTACATGTAATTTTACATTACTCTCATACTTAGCCATCGATCAGAAACATATAGTTGCTAAAACGGTTCGAACTGCAGATTATTGTTGGCCCGTTGCTAAAACAGTCAAAATCACACAAACCCCCTTGCTGAAATAGTCCGTGGTCTGTGATGTTGGAACAAAAATTCACACAACAGTAAGAAGGAGTTGTTACACTAGCCGCAACAGGTGCACCTTAAGCCAGCATTAACCATCATTGCTGCTTGAGACCACATTGCTGAAATAGTCAGAACCCAAATCCCGTTGCTGAAATAGTCTGTGATTTGCAATGATGAAATAGTATACAACAACAGTAACAAGAAGATAAATAAAGAAGTTGTTACATCGGCCGCAACAGCTACACCTCACCCAGCACCATTCCAACTATTGTAATAGCATTTTGTTACGGGAGATCAAGATATCCTATTCCAGTATAGAAGATTAGATCTAACTAAGAATAGGATTCGTATGTGCACATGTAATTGGACGATCAATTGTATTGAGAGGATTCTCCTCTTTAAATAAGGGGAAATCATCATTAGAGAGGATCCTTTTTGGCTAGAAAGGAATTACAGAGAAGGACGTGTTCACTTTGGATATTGTAACATGATGCAGTTGACAGATGAATAAAAGATTATTTTGAGAATTTCTTTCTAAGTTCCTTTCATCTCTGGGGAATATTGTGAGAAGGGAGGGCCCACCTTCTTCACAAGATTCACCCATTAGTTCTATAGTGTGTTAGCATTATTTTTGTTCACACCTTGATGAAACTCTGTTTTGCTGAAACTCTACTTTACTGAACTCTGCTTTGTTGAAACTCTGCTTTACTGATTGTTACATTGTTTTCATACAATTCATGCTTGGGTAACTGTTAATCATTTTGATTGGTAATTCTATTTGATGAATTTATGAAAGTGTGATAATCAGAGACAGGTGTTGAAGATTCTTTCTTGGGGAATAGGGTCCTGTTCTCTGTTATGAGATAGTTAGCCTTTAATACGTGTCAATCATTTTGATTAGTAATGAGTTCATGAAAGTTTGATAGTCAAAAATAGGTGCTGAAGATTTCTGCTTGGGGAATATGGTTTTGTTCTCTATTACAGAATAGTTGGTCTTTTCTTTTGCAGTATCTTGAAAGATTTTTTTTCTAGGTTGTTGTTTCTTAATGTAATCCAGGATTCTTCTGATAGTTATTTCCTTAACTTCAAACTCTGCAATAGATAGATTGTTTTTCTGTAATTCAAAGTAGAACTTCAGTCTGTTCAAGGAAAGGCGTGATTAATGTACTTTTACTACAACTCTAGATTGCTTTTGAGATTGAGCATATATAGTGTGTGAGTGCCTTCGAAATAAACAGACTTCCCTGGGTTGACAATTTATGTATCACTTGATTGTTTAGTTAATAAGAAATTATAGTGACCAACACCCAGTCCCACCAATGGAGAAACTCTTGCAGACCATGTCTGGCTCTGAGATTTTCTCCCTATTGGACGATTTTTCAGGTTACAACCAATTCTTAGTTTCAAAGGAAGATCGTTTGAAGACTACCTTTGGAACGAAGTGGGGAACCTTCACTTATAAATGTATTCCCTTTGGGTTAATCAATGCAGGGGAGACCTTCCAAAGGGCCATGGATGTATAATTTAGGGGACTAATAAACAAGTGTGTTGTAGTCTATTTGGATGACGTGACTATGTATTCAAATAATAGAGAAGATCACATCCAACACTTAACCCAAATTTTCGAAAGGTGTAGGAAATACGGTATATCCTTAAACCCTGAGAAAACTATATTTGGTGTCGAGGAAGGTAAATAGCTAGTTCATCTTATATCTCAAGCAGGGATTTGCATAGACCCGAAAAGGATTAGGGATATATCTTAGCTTCCATTACCCCACAACAAAAAGGTTATGCAATTGTTCTTCGAGAAAATCAATTTTGTGAGGAAATTCACCCCCGATTTCGCTGAAACGATCAAACCCTTTACAAAAAATGATCTGCAAAGATGTTTAATTTAAGTGGGATGATGAACGAAAAAGTTCTGTCAGCAATATTAAGACTGCAATATCTCAAGCCCCAGTGTTGTGAAGTCCCGATTTTAGCAAAGATTTATTCCTCTATACTTTCGCCTCCAACCAATTGTTAATTGCAGTATTAACTCAGAAGGATGATGAAAACAATGTGGCCCCAATATTATTCATGAGCACTAATCTCCAAGGGGTCGAACTAAATTACCTCGCTATAGAAAAGAAGGCTTATGCGGCTTACAAGTCAGTGAAACACTTCAGATCTTACATTCTGAAGAACCATAACAAAGTTTTCATGCCTCACCCTACAGTCTGATCCATATTCACTCAACAGGAGATGGGGGAAAGAAGAGGAAATTGGATGGTAGTAGTCCAAGAATTTGATCTAGATATAAAACCTCCTAAACTGGTTAAGGGACAAGCGTTATGCAAACTGGCAGTTGAAGCCCAGAACCAAATAAATGAAGACCTCAGATGGGAGAATGAATTATCATTGTGGTGTGGTGAAGCTTCATACATCTCCCCACGGTAAGATTCTTGGTGGACTTCAGTATTCAATCTCTTCCTGGCATTGGAGGATTGCACTGGCGAGTGGTTAGGGGAAGCTTGGGAAATGAGGTTCAGAGGTGGGGGAGCAGGCAAGGTTAAGTTTGGCCAACCACAGTGTTGGGAGACTGTCCGGTGAACAATCTCCTACCACCCATCGTTTTTTGGGACTTCAGGTTGTAAAGAGACATGAGGAGGCACAGGTATATTGGGGGCTTGAGGGGCTTGGAAGGGAGGCCTTTCAGGCCTTGGTTGGACTATTCCCTGTCCAATCCAATTAAAGAACCCAGCATGGAACAATTGGCCAATCTCTTCAGAATCAACATCAAAATGTGTTGAGAACCTAGGCCTCCTTGGGCCTCGGTTCCAGTTACCTCTACCTCAGTTTCCTCGGCCATGGCTTCCCCAACTAAAACAAACTCATCCTGCATATGTTAACAATTAGAAAATAGTCTCTTAAATAACCATGCATGACAAATCCTTAAAAATACAAAATAGATTTGGATTAGAATGTATCAGGCTCATGTAATCCAATCCATACAAATTGTTCTAATGTTAATCAATGAGAAGGGGGGTGGAAAAAATGTTCAGGGATACATGAGGGGTTTGTAATTTGCGAAAAAATGATATAATGAAAGGGAAGAGATATGGTCACTGCTCAATGATAACAAAAATCAACTGTAAGCAAACCAATAAACCCCACTCCAATCAACACAGAATTCTGCCATTTCTATCCAATATAACACATAACTTTTATTAGTTGTGATCAATATCAGAACATGGGGTGAAAAATGAATATGGGATATGTGAGCGAGTTGTAATTAGCGGAAAATGAGATAATGAGAGGGAAAAAATGTTTAATTTTCATGAGATTAATCAAGAAATCCATAACATCAACCAACAATCAGATGACCGAGTAGTAAGTCATGTGTATTTAACTAGTTCACTGTCCAATAATAAAATATCCAATACAACGCCATTACGAAACAGAAGTACTTCACAAAATTTGTAAGAGGTTATGTTCATTTTATTCGTACATTCTGCTTGTTATAAAAGTAAACAATAGAACTCAATATGTAACCATTAACATCCATCATTTCCATACATTTCTCCAATCCACGTCTGTATTTGAAAGTAGTGTTTCCAAAAAATAATAATGAAGACTCTACTTCTGTTAATAGAGCCAATCGAGATCTTGTAATGATATTCATTACCATACATATATATGCAGTATAAAAAACAAAATGATCAAGACCTCACATATCACACCTAAAAGGCAATTGACTATAACCAACAATCACTATTTAGACACAGGCTATGCAGAAGCAATTTTCTAAAACCCTGTAACCATGTCACTATGTAATAAATATCTCAGTGCGACTTAAAAATGAGCCAAACATCCCACACAACTGGCATCAACAGTGATCAATTGCAAAAATAAAAACGCAATTGGAATTCGGGGGTATCATTAGGCATACAAAGCAAGCCATCCATATTATATGCGGTGCAAAACTGAGAGGATTCCACGGTGTCATAATTCCCATAACCACACAGCAATATATAACCATGATATGGTGATTATGATATGTTGTTGTAAAGTAGAAAAAGAAGCACAAAAATTGAAAGCAAAGCTAAACTACTAGTATACAAAATATTCAATCAGCAAAGAAAACTTTTCACGTGGGTCCCTCGCAATATTTCAAACGAGGACTACTAATGGTGTAGGAAAATCATTGTCTCTGAAATTCCCTTAAAATTTCTGAGTTAGTGTCCAAGAAAAAACTAATCTAGAAATGGCCCAACACTTGAAATACTGATGTAGCTATCATCCCTTTGACAGATACGATTAAATCATCAAGATAAGCGTGGATATTGACCGACTCATCGAAAGTTGTGTGTATAGGCCTTCTCAAGGCGATACTTGTATCAAATAAGCCAGAGGGTAGGCAATTGTAAGACATAGTATCGCGACTAGTAGTGGAAATGGTGTTGTGATAATTTTCCCCTTCTACCTTGATTTTATTGTAACCAAATAAATTGTCAAGTAAGGGCTCCAAGTGTAACTCTACAACCTGTTGCAAAAACATTCTCATATTGAGAGGAGGGAAAGGATTTCTTATAATTGCTTTCCTAAAAGTTTGAATATTAATGTAGGTTCTGAAATTGTCAGGGGTCTTCGAAGAAGGTTCCCAATTTGAAACCCCTTCAGGGTGGACAAAATAAAACATTTAAGCTCTTAAGGAATTCCTCAACTCCCTTCGAAAGGTTGCTTCCAGTGCAGAGTTCACAAGTCTTTGTTTTTTCCTGGTTATTTTCATAATGTGTTGAACAAGACCTGGATCAAAACCACGAAGACCTGCTTTAAACCAAGCAAAAACCTTTCGAAATCCACTAAGTAATTCAGCAGATTTCATTTCTTCTTTATTTGAACCCTGGATATTTGTTTTAACGTTCGAGGATGATCTAGGTGTCATAATGTTCATGAAGATGGTTTCAATCACCTTCAGTTGTGAATCCTCTTGCTTTTCTTTATTTCCTCTAACACTCAAGGAAAATGAAACCTCGAGAGGAGTCAAGCCTTCAGGAATTTCATTATGTTATACATATATAATCTTCTCAGGCTTGAAAGGTTCATTTTGACTGACAACACAAATGCTTTCATTGTTAGGGATGGCCTTCCAGAATTTTTCAATCTCAAAAATGTATGAACGATGTAGAGATTAGAGAGAACAATCAGGCCAGTGAGGCGAGAGTTGTTGAGTAGGATAGGCTTCGAAGACAGCTAATCGATCAGCTACTGAATTCAACTCCTTTCTAACATGAGTGATGTTAAAAGATAGGAGATTTGAGACAAGTTCCCAAACAGTTTGGGAATATCATTCCATCATCTTGTTCCTAGGAGAGCATGTCTTATGTGTCAAGTTCACAACAATCTCATAATTTCTGAACAATGAAAGGTGACCACAACCAAGATTAAGGGTGTTCTCGATGCCTAACAACAAAGCTTTGAATTCAGCGACATCCTTTGAGCAAGCAAACTCCAACCTGTATGACAGATTATGAATCTTTCCTGCAGGGGAAACCAAGATAATACCAACCCTGTTACCCTCATCTGAGTGTGAACCATCGAAGTTCATATGCCACAATTCATCCTCTAAATCAATTATTTCCAGAGGAATATTATCTTCTTCAACGAATATGGAATACACTCCTAGGTCTTCTTCGATATAGTTTACACTAGATTGTGGAACACTCTCTATGTAGGGTGAAATTATTCCTTCTCTAAGGACTATGATATTATTTTCATTTAGAGGAATGGATAAATGTGTCATGATGAGCGAGAGGTATACACCTGTTAGGACTCGCCAATCTCTCTCCAAGATAATCGAATAATTTCTTACAAGCATATCAATCACCTGAATGTTGAGGGTTGTCCTTATCTCAGGATGAGCGCATAAAACCAAGGTTACATCCTTAATCTCGCCTATGGTCATTTGTTGCAGACTATTATAGGAAAGAATGCTTCTGGCATTTTTTTTTGTACAAGATAAGCCTAGCTCTTCCATAATAATCTTTGACATGACACTTGGGCTTGAACCATCATCAATGAGGAAACAGTGGGCAATTTTATCCATGATCTTTACAGAAATATAAAAAGAGGGATTTTTTACAAGGTATCTGAAGTTATGTACACCTACTTTATGTACAGAAGAATCCTCATCGCTTACCTTTTCGAAAGGATTGGCTACAATGGAAGCTTTTCCTTCCATGAATTGTTTCAGATGCATATGTTGTTCAGGGATGACAACCATGTCTAGGAGTGTTTCATCTGCCTTGATGTTGGCCAATTGATTCAATATATTTTATTTGTAAGAGGGGGGGGGGAGGAGTGATTCCTTGACTCTCAGGAACTTTGGAAACCTAGGGCATAGCAGTGGTTGAATATGAACTCGGGTTAGATGAACTACGAGGAGGGTCAAATTTGCCTTTTGGGGCATAGGATTTGTTCCTAGTATTGATTACCATGACATCTTTTGGCTCGGAAAAATCTATGAAAACGATAGTGGCTTCTGGTCGTTTACCAAATATCTTGTCTCTGACACTCTTCCTTAACTCACATGTGGTTTCTTCATGGTGTTCCTTGCAAAAGTTACACCAACTCTGAGGCAGGATAGCCTTCGACTGGAAATTATTTTCAGTCGGACCTCTAAAAGGAGGAGCAGAAGAGGATGGAGATCCAAGGGTGAGTGGGTTGACGGTACCTTTGCACTCAAAATCTATCATACAGTTTTTCATATCTTGGACTAGAAGTAAGAGATCGGACATATCTGTCTGTCTAACTTATTCTTCCTGGGGTAGACCAGTTCATTCAATTCGTTCCTCATACTCTGAAAAAGTGTGCAGAGTGGAACCGAGATTATCAATGGCCTTTTCTTCAAGCCTATGATGGTAAGGAGAAGGAAATTCATTGTACTAATGCATGAAGGCGGCTTGGTTCTGGGGGCAGATAAGTTCAGGGATTTGATTATACAACTTCGTAAAATGCAAGTTGAACGACTTGATGGTCTCACCATCTTTGCAAGTGACGTTTTTGTACTCCCTTAACTTCTCAGTAGGGATTTTGGATTGCCCATAAGTGGATTGGAGCCAATAATCATTTCCTCCCAAGTAGACAAGATCTTAGGAAGAAGGTCAAAGAAATCGGCCACAGCCTTTCCTTCTAAGGAATTGACAAACATGTGCATGCAAGTGTCATTGTCGTTAGCCCCTATATTATAACAAGCATTCGAAAATGCCACTAGGTGTTCATTATTACTGACAGTGTTATTTCCTGAAAACTTAGTCAAATTCTCTTTAAACTTTGGAAGCGGGCGAGTAGTAGGTGCTAGGTTAAGAGGAGAAGACACATGCCATGGTGTGGTCGTGGCATCTTCTTCAAACTAAAAAAGGACATAATTTTTAATGACTTTGGTGGGGTTTGTAGTAGATTGAACCGGGATATGGTGGTTGTAAAAGCTACCAATCACCGATGACGATGAAGATTGGGAAGATGGAGCACTTTCAGTGCCACTAGAGCCACCACTAGATGTCATTCTATGGATGATAAGTGAGGGAAAGAAAGACGAGATGGATGAATCAGAAAAAATTGTCCTTAGAGAACTTTGTTGGGCAGATAACACAAAGTTTCTCCTTCCTATTTCAGCAATAGGATTGATTTCAGGTGAGAAGTCTCTTCTTCTTCTAGAAGCGCAAGAATCTAAGGACATGAAAGAAAGGCCAAAACTGAAGAGATGAAAGTTTATTGCTTATTTCTGGGTTGCCTACGTCTGTGTTCCAATTGTTCTTGGACACTAATATCTCTTTCAATTTCTTCCCAAGAACGATTAAGCTCAACACAGGTCCTAACAATGTCTAAAATAGTATGAAATGGGTTCAAAGCAATGTTGGTTTGGTCTTGGAGACTGGGCTCAAGATTGGGCTGTCTTGCAATAGGAACATTCATGAATAAAAAAATAGTCAAGGAATCAAAACAGAAAATAAAGATGTATCAATGAAAAATCGAGTATATAATTTAACCAGAGAGATATCGAAGATATCCCCAGTACGGTCGCCAAATAAATGTTGAGGACAAGATATTAATTGATCTTACTCAAGAATTTTCAGACTTTACTTGGCTAAAGTAAAGTAGACAAGAATATCACCCTATGTTTATAGCCAACAAAAATATATATCCTAACTCACAAGTATTAATTACAAGTGCTTAGGCTAATCTTTTATCAACAAAAAGCTTGCTAGAAATTCACTTTTTATATATATTTTTGAAAATATCAGTTGTTGAAATAAATGTAAGAACAGAAGTAAAGACACCAAGATCATAATCAATATAGATGAGAGATAAAGAAATCCCTTATTTCATTCCAATTCACCAAAGAGTCATTGTCTTTACAAAACATCACAAGAAATATTGGACCAAAGTCAAACTTAGAAATCCCCGATGGAACATACAAAAGGACCTCCGACAGAAAACCAAAATTGACCTCTAAAAGTTGGATCATCTTGCCACAGATTGTTTCCCACTCGACCTTGCACAATAGCCTTTATCAGTCATGAAATTTAATTCACAAACAGACAAGTCTACATAGACTATCAAAGATACATCAACACCTCTGAAGAACAAGTATCTGAATGATTTGATTCAGCCATGAATGTTGTTGTCTACAATAAGACCCTGCTATCACAAAAGAGAATTAGGCTATGATGAATATATGAATGAATGAAAACTGAACTATCTCAACATAACTCAAAGAGAAAACCTTAGCATGCTTTGTTCTTCTCCTCCTCTTGTTCCTCCTCTTGTTCCTCCCCTTAGTTCATCTTTTAAAAATTTAGAATTGGTTAGAGTAGTTGAACTAACTTATTAGTTAAGCTAACATAAGGCCTTAACTAACTTTAGTTAAGGAAGGGGGAAAATGTAATAATCATAATAAGGTCATAATTAAATAATAACTAATAGGTGGTGTTTGCACTCTTTTCGTCGATGTGTGAGCAAAAAGTGAGTGCTTACATGCCTAGTTGGGTTCTGCTAGTCATGACAGTTGTATGGTAAAAGGTTAGAAAGAAAACAACTAAGCTACTAACGAGAATTAAACAAAAACTAAATAAAACTATGAGCATGGAAATAAAAATAAAAACAAATAACAATGGACCAATATTACCAATGTATTAGCTGGTCTGATAAATGAAATCCAAAGATACACAATGGAGAAAGAGGACTTGGGTCCTTTCCCTCTCC
>SNQJ01S0066529.1:0-16028 GCA_010110895.2 Picea sitchensis
GGGGGGGGGTGTTCACCAAATGGTACATTGATGAGATCATATATCCCAATGAACCAACATGTATATGTACGAGTTAATTATATGTTTATAAAACATTGTATTAATTAAATATAAAGCAATCAAATTTCAAAATAGTGCCTAATTACTATGCATTTATATTTATGCAAGTACATGCACATCACAGACCTCTACATCCCTGCATAATTCCTCCATGGTAGATTCGTCTTATTTATATTCTTAATAATGATCATGAGCATGAGCATGAGCCCATTTATATTGACATGTACTGTACATATTATTCTTTTATTGGTGACATTGAGATGACATTGATACCAATTTAGACTTGTATATATTAACATTAATCATATACTTGATTAGTGACTTGAACATTATGTATGATACTTAGCGATTTTTTATATGGTACACATTGTGTTTTCTTATGTTCCACTTAATTGTGTTTAATGTATGTTAGTCTTTTGCAATAATGATTTTGTTTTGTCTATACAAGTAATCAATGATTTTATTTTCTAAGTGAAATATGTTCATTCATTAGCTATACAACCAAGTTTCAAGCTTAGAACCAAGAATTGAGCTCGACACCAGGGCTCATGATTATGACCATGAACTAGTCATATTGAGATAAGGATTAGACTTTTGATTAAGACCTTAATTACTTAAGAAGAGATCTATGTTAGGGCTTGAGCTTTGGATCAAGATCTGACCTATAATTGGAATTGGGATCTTCCCTAAGCTTAGGATCAGGATCTATTTCATTTTTTTTAAACAAAATTTCGACCTATATCTCTTGAGGAAATTTCGATGCAATTTTCAACCTAATAAATAACATCTATGTAATGAATTCCAACCATGCAACCATTTTTTTACCACACTTGTAATGTCCAATTGACTGAATTTTCAACCTAAAATTATGCTAGCATCAACATTTTTTACCTATATTTCAATGCATTTTATACCTATATTACATTTTTTATATCAACCTAAATACACTTCAATAATTTTCAACAAGTTCAATGAGCATACTTTCAACTAGAATCAAATTTATGAGCCAAAAATCAAGTCAAATTTGTGGTTGAAAATATACTTTCAAAATCTTTTATGGTCTTATTCTTAACTTGTATTCTAGGCATAAAATAGTAATTTTTCAACCAGACTAAGTTGAAAATAAGGCTTATGGTTGTAGTGAGGACAAAAATTTGATCCCATTCTTGGATGTTCTTGTCTCCAGAAAATATGATCGTTCCTTAGCCCATCAATTCTACCGTAAGAAAACCCATATTGAGCAGTACCTCCATGTTAACTCACATCTCCACCCATCCTAGAAGTTAGGGGTTATCAACACCCTTGTTAGACGAGCTCTAATAATATTAGGTGGTGAGAACTTAGATGAAGAGAAATAATACTTGATTTCAATATCCAAGGGTAGGGTGTGCAATGAGTGGTAAGTTAATAAGGAGTTCTAAAATTCCTATACAACCCCTAGAGTTAATGAGGTGGGTAGTGAAATAGAAGAAGACCATAAACTTATGCACCTTTAAAAAGATATCCAAAATCCTAAAAAGAAAATAGATTAAAACAAATTTTAAACCTCAAAGCACAATACCTAGTCTCCTCAAGTCAGTTAAAGACCCTGTGGACCCATAGCTGCAAAAATGAATCTATCATATCCCTTGTTCACGTGGAATTACCTATATTCGGGAAACTGGGATGTCAATTCAAGCCAAGGATAAGGAGCATAAGGCTACAATTATCAATGATCATGTTAAGTCCTCAACCCTATTAGACCATTCCAAGAAAACAAAATATCATACTTGTGTTGAAGACATAAAGGTTTTATCTAGGGTAGATCATTTCTCAATAAGACAAGTCAGGAAGGCAATGGAGATCATAAAATCAAACAATTATTTCAATAGGGATGATGGACTTAAGCTTTTTTGTATTTTTTTTACTATAACTAGAAAATATTTTATTAATAAAATATGCAACAAAGCTTACAGAGGGGTTACAACAAAAATCTGCTTCAAAGGTTCTAAACATTAACAATCAATAAAACATGAAACAATCATTCTCCCTATCGACACAAAGTTTAAATTTTTCTACCCTTGAAAACTAAAGCTTCATCTTTTCCTAAGTCATGGAGCCGCCCTTAGTCCAAAAGGGGAATCAGAGCTTTCCGTTCCTTTTCGGGTTTCGAGATTCGATTTTTATCGAGGTATGATCTTCAATCATCCTAATTTCCTGGTGCTGAAATCTCGAAATTGTTTAACACAGTAAAAAATTAAAAAGGGGGGAAGAAATAAAGGTTACCTTTTCTGTCGCTTTCCACAAAGCGCTCTTTAACTCGTAATTAACTAAACTCTTAAACACAATCATCATTCCCTTAATCTTTCACGATTCGGGTTTTCATTTCTACTAAATCTCTTTCGAACTCTCAATCGTCGAACTCCCGATCCTCGTTTTTCCAAAAGTTAAAAGGGTAATTAATCATTAACCTTGATTAATTAAAGCTCTAATACATGATTATCACCTCACTAATCCCATCGCAATTTCGCGATCCGGGGTTTTCTTATGACTTATCCCCTGACAACAGGATCCCTGAAGTTCTGAAACATGAAATCACATTTTCTCTAAATAAGGTTTAAAATTAAGGTTAATTTTCTTCCAAAACAGGATTAGTGATAACCAAGCTACCTTTCGCATTTTGGGAATTGAGGAAGGCAGTGATTTTTGAAACTCCAGTTTCGAAATCGTCAATATACGGCAGTATTAATAATGGATAAGTGAAGATTTGTTTTTGACGCGAAAGCGTATCTCCAGGCATATCTTTCCATTAAAAAGCATTAAATTTTCATCGTCTGTGTCTGTACACTCGTTATAATGAAAAATTAATGGTTAATAAGGTCTTGTATTTCGAACTTCATTGTTATCCTTTACATCTGCAACAAGTCACATTTATCTGGTTTCATACACATTTTCTCTGTAAACAGGTTTCTGATCCAATGCAGATATCATGGCACCTAAGAAGGCACCCAAGAAAAGCAAGGAAGTTGCAGAAAGCTCGAGT
The DNA here is from genome assembly GCA_010110895.2 of Picea sitchensis. Lineage (NCBI taxonomy): Eukaryota > Viridiplantae > Streptophyta > Pinopsida > Pinales > Pinaceae > Picea > Picea sitchensis. The sequence continues at coordinate 3,083 of SNQJ01S0066529.1, forward strand.
CCAGATGGAGACGTTATATCTAATACAATATCGCATGCCATCGATTCCATAAAATCCTGGAGGCAGATTTTCGAGACTCTGGATTATGATATTAAAAATTTCCCTCATGATGCCGACAACAAACTTCGAGATATAGCAGAGTCTGAGCTCCACAAAATAGCTACACGACCATGACTTATGACTTATAACGACATGATCAATTGGGCCTTAGAACGAACTGATGTATAGACGAGAAGCATTATGTACAGCCGAGGGGTCGTCATTGGCTCTTTCAGACCAAAACATGTACAAGTAATGTATAAATTATCTCCCAATCCCAAGTATATTTATAATAAAGATTTTGTGAGTGATTTTCAAAGGAAAGAATGTCTTGAGTCAGACCAAACGTATCCCTAGCATAATCAAAAACTGGTGGAGAAACGAAGCAAAATTTGGGGCTGACACCCATGGTATTTACACCACAAACTCATTGAATGAGTATATGGTCTATGTGGTGATGATTTTATGTAGACTTTTTGAGAAGAAAAGTCCTACCCACTTCCCTGCAGAATGGGTACCTCTTTTACACGAGGCTGCAGAAGGTTACAACTTCAATTGGGATAAGATTTTATCCGATAACATAGTGAAGGAGGTCATGGAATATCAAACTGCCAGATCAAAAGGCCAACCAATATCCTTTTATATGTATGCATACATCATAGATGTTATATGCTTCTCGACTCCTTTCCCTTTGATGAATTGGAGTTGGAATCCGACTTACCCGGAACCCATTCATGAATATCATTCTAAACTTTGGGAAGAAAACGCCAAGGACTCATTCTATGAAATCTGTCATTTCGTGGTAATACCACTACATCAGATGTTGTACGGTTGTACACCTCCCCACATTTCATATTTGGTCATAGGAACCCTCAAGGCAGTTGCTGACTGGTTTATAGAAAAGAATTTCTCCGACATCAGAGTTTTCGAATGTTCAATCCCTCCACATGCGCTCCCTAAATTCCTCCCTGACAGACTAGTGTGCAGGGAGTGTTGGTGTCCAGGTATGAATGATTTATTCACCCTTTTCCTACATTAATTTATCAATCCGGGTGTGTATCCTTTCAAGGCAACACGCAAGGTATTTGCAGGGGCAAGAGTACAATTCGTTCTAGCCAAGGGTTCACGATTAAGATTCAAAGCATTACTGTCATAATGGATTAACTACAACTTCCGAAAAGTAATCATAAGAATCACACAGTGTAACAACAAGCATAAACTAATAAATAACACACACAGAAAGACGCAACACTTGATCAGAAGAGTGGGCCCAGCTCTCTGATCAGGGCTGCGTTAGTCACAGCGAAGATGAAGACAACAAAATAGATAGTGTTTTATAAATCTGAAAGGGGTTATTATAATCTCAATGGGGACATCCCCAGTTACAGGAATAAACTGCCTTTTATACATCGAGAGGGAGAACAACCTCTTTCCCCAAAACATGGTAACGGTATCCCCAAAAATATACATTAGTTGGAATGGCACCAGTACCAGATAGACAAGATCAGCGAGATGCCCAAGATGGTTCAGAGATCTGCGACTCTAGCTGCGCGGCCTCCTTATGGTTTGGTTGTTGTTGTGAATCACGGATTTGCTGTGGAATGAAGCCTTGGTCCTGTTCTCCAGAAGTTGCAGTCAAACATTCGTTTTAGTGTTGTGAATAGGAAAAACTTTGTGACTTTATTTCATTAATAAAATATTCCAATAGACAAGGGAGGGGTATTTACCTTACAGGTTTAGCATAGTAAACATAGGTAAATAAGTGCAAAAAGGTCAAAAAGGTAATGGAAATGCAGCGGAAAGATAGCCCAATTTGGTGCCCAACATCTCCCCCCAACTAGCCTTCTGCATGCCCTCATGTAGTTCACCACCTCCGCAGGTCTGGATTTCGCTGACTGTTGGCTTCCTGAAAATGGGTGAGATCATATTATTCGGCCATCTTTGTCCCTGGAACTTTAAAACCATTTGAAAGGTGAACTTCTTCCCACCAATCTTCCAGGACGATATACGCTGGAGTGTAATCTTCTACTGGCAACCAAATAGTGGGAAACTGAAACCGGAGTCCCATCCATTGGACCCCACTTGTTCGGACACATGCCACATATCTGGGCACTCTGGGGAGCACTCGTGCAAAATTTGGTGCCCCAAAAGGTTCCCTATTCCGGACAGTTGTAGGTGTCATCATCCACCTTTTCTGACAGCAATCAAGGGCCTCTTCATGAAATGTGACTATTTGCTTAACGCAAAGATCAAGGCACCAATTTTGTGTCCTCGGCATTCTGTCTCTATTCACCTCAATTCCCAAAAAGATGTTGTGTTTAGTGAACATGGTGACTGACCTTTCAGGTTCTCCTCTTACTATAAACGGATTTGTAACCTGATTAGATTCAAATGTGTTCAAAGCCTTCTGCCAACTGATCTATTTGAAAGTGTAAGAGGTGAGGGCCCTTAAATGAATGTCTCCCACATACGGGACCAGATTGAACTCTCTGTCCAGGCGTAGAAGATATCCATGTAGGTAAAATTCACACATCAAATGATGAGTTGGCACGTCGTGGTGCCTCATTATTCGGAGGAATTGTACACCATTTTCTATTTTATAACTAATCTCATTTTTTATGCTCTCCATGTAGAATAAAAGAAAACGTTCATGTAAGAATAAAGAATAACAAGAGGTAGGGGGGTGACATGCCATCACCTCTTGCACCAAATTAAACATCTGCTCCTTATCAGTTTTCATCTCTGCCACTTGCTTTTCCAGCTGCTCCATCTTGAGCTGCTGCTTCGCATGCCTTAGTCTCATGATGTCTATACACTCCACATATTCAAAGATAGTTGTGGAGGCTCATTCCTGAGTTCTTCTGACCTCATTTTGATACTGATCCGTAGTAGATTTCCAAGTTTGCACTTCAACCATCAAGGCATGCTCACAGTCTTCAAACAATCGCTCAATCGGGTATGTTTGAGTAGCAGCAGAGGTTATGGCTACCTGGTCCGTCTGAGTCTCTGTTTCTACTCCTATGCCCTTGGACTTTCTAGCTTGCTTCTTGTATTTCTTCATCCGCTCCTGTATTTTGTGTACCTATTTCCTTAGTTTCCTGACCTCCATCTTAAGCTGCATTGTCTCTTTAAACTGTAGCTGATGTTTTTGTTTGACTGGGAGTCTTACGACCTTCTCGTCTGGCTCTTCCATTGGCTCATTCGTCGGGATCGCTTCACTTGGTCCCTCCTCTTCACCTATAGCTATTTCCTCTTGTTGCGCGCTCATCGCGACTGGTGGTGCCCTTGCGAGATGCTCTCCTGCTAATGTGTATGTTTGAGTATCATCCACCCCACACGGTTGTGGCTTTTGTGATAGAATTGGAGGCATGGCAAGATCTTCTTCTCTGCGTCGAAGGGAACGAGTTCGCCTTGATCCTCTTGGAATAAAGGAGAAAAAGGAGAACTGGCAGGGATCTTCAATATCCGGTCCCAAGGTCAACGTTGGTTCTTATGGTTCAGCACCAACCTCATGCCCTAGTTCTCCCAGCACTTCTTCCATGAGCTCTATGGTCGAGGTGGTCACGACCTCTTCTTCATTCTGGTTATCCTCCTCCATTGACTCCATGGTGACAAGAGGTCCTGGTGGAGTATTCTCAGTTGCAATATCGACCAATTCACCCGCTCTTGTCTGTTGTGACCCCACTTCTGTGGTTATAGTGCTATCAAATTGCTCTGTTAGTTCCACAGGCGAGGCTGGTTCTTGTGGGACAGCCTCGACCGTGGTACTAGTGGGCCTTTCTATGTCAACTTCTTCATCTTTTATTGGTTCCATGGTTTCAGCTTTCTCTTGGGGAGCAGCCTCTTCTTCAAATGCTTCAACTTCCATCTCCATCTCTTTCGGTTCCTCCTGGTCAACATAGTCATCTTCTCCTGCATTTTCCTCCTCCGTGGCTTCTGGTTCATCTTCCCTAGCAGCCACAGCGGCTGCTACTTCTTCCTCTGTGGAATCCTAAAACAGTTCCCACGGGATTGGGATTCATTTGATTGCATTCATTACTAACAGCTGAACCAGCCCATGGTGGGTGATGACCGCCAATACCTGTCGCGACTCCTGAGCCGAATGTGCCATTAGGTGGAGGCTTCTCAATAAGAAATAAGGCGCATTCAGTGAGAAAGCCTCTGCTTGGGGAAATCGCAGGTGAGTTAGTATTCGGAGATGGTATTTGAATATGGTGGAGTATCTCCCCTCGCAATTCATATATCTCATGACAAACTCTGCTACTTCTTTCCATGGATGCGGCAGCGAATTTCGGTCGTATCCTCGACCCTTTTAACCTATCAAAATAAATATTCCAGCCCGCATTCTCAAAGACCTATCATACCTCCTGATTGTTCTGAACTCTCGTTGTGTCTTCAGGCTCATGCCACACAGATCGTCCACCCATTGTTGCAGAGGCGGAGTCAGCACGACGAAAGCAGTTAGCTGGTAGGGAAAAATGACAGGGCTCCAAACCATTGGCAACTGAAATAATGTCATATCGCTTTTGGGAACGACGGATCAAATAGTGTTGGTATGTTTGAAAATGATGACAGATTGTGGTGGTACTATCAGAAATTTAATGCAGCGTGTTGGGGAGGTGGTTGATTATGACTCTGCACGTACGAGTATGCATTTCAACATATCAAGTTATGATTACAGAGTACCAAAATCATTGGATTCTGTTTGGTGAGGATCGTGTGTCATAAATGTTTTTTTGTGGTATGGCGTCATTTATTATGACAGTTCCCCCCCCCAATTTAATTACGGCCATCCATGGCACGTTTTGATGTCTTTTTGGAATATTTTAATGAAATCCATAAAAGTCGACGAAGACGTACCTGGGGACCTACATTTTGGTGGAGTAACAGCAAAATGTTTGATGGAGTAGTCAGTAACAGGGCGTAACAACAGTAAGGAGTAATAACAATGACAGAGTAACGACGATGGCGGAGTAGCGGTAGTTACAGAGTAACGACACCGGCGGAGTAACGGTAGTTGTAGAGTAACAGCATCGGCGAAGTAACGGTAGTTGCGGAGTAACGGCATCGACGAAGTAATGGCAGTTGCGGAGTAACAACATCGACGAAGTAACGGCAGTTGAGGAGTAACAACACTTAGTGGAGTAACAGTGCACACTAGTGGAGTAACAACGCCGAGTGTTATATTTCTCCTGGCCATATTCCTTTGTTATTCCTGCAAAATACAAACAAGTAAGAAATAACAATATATATATTATTATTTATTTTTTAAGGTAGAGCGAGAGTGTCCTTCATTCCAACAACCATTAAATCAGATGAGTCAAAAAGGTGTTTGACAAAGGCATTTCTAGAGGCTAGACAGTGGTATAGTTTTAGATGGTGTCCATTTACTAAGAACGAGGTATGATTCTCGTCTATTCTAATTAATCTAACCGTTCCATTGTCAAACACTCCGTCCACTTGATATGGCCCCATCCAGCGAGTGCAAATCTTGCCTTTGAAATCCTTAAATCAGGAATCGAAAAGTAATGCTCAATATCCCACATGAAACACCTTACTTTTGATAAATTTATCATGCCATTTCATTCTTTGTTGTTGAACAGCAGTGGTCTTCTGGACAGCTACTAACTGAATCTCGTCCAACTCATTCAGCTGTTCAAGTTGGTGTTTATGTGATTATGATGGGTCTAGGCCTACTTCTAGAGATGTTCTAAGTGTACTGATCTCAAATTCCATTGGAAACAAGGGGACTTTCCCATAGACTAATTCAAATGGTGAAAACCCAATTGTGTTTCACCATGTTGTTATGTATGCCCATAAAGCTTCTGGAAGTTTCTATGCCCAGTCCCGGCGATGGCTTGCTACTATCTTTGTCAAGATATTTTCCAATACCTTGTTTGTGCTTTTTACTTGCCCGTTCGCCTAGGGGTGATAGGGGGTTGTCACTCTATGTTTGACTCCATATTTATGCATGAGCTTTCCTATCATGTGAGATGTGAACTGTGATCCTCCATCCGACACAATTTCCCTTGGAGTACCGTATTGGGAAAAGATTTCTTCAAAAAGAAAGCCTGCCACTACTTGTTATGTTGCTCTTGTGACCGCTCTGGCTTCCACCCATTTAGTTACATAATCAGTGCAGACAGGATGTAAGATTTCTGATGAGAAGGTGGGTTGAAGGGTCCAACAAAATCAATGGCCCATTTCTCAAACGATTCAAGGACTATCTAGGGTTGTAGATGAATTTCATCTGCTTTGCCAGGTTGTCCCATCCGTTGGCAGCTATCACACCTTCGGACATAATCTCGGGCATCATGAAAGATGGAGGGCCAGTAATATCCCATTTGCAGCACTTTGTGACCTCTTCTTTTATCTGCAAAATGTCCTCCACAGGGTCCATCATGTGCAGCCTTCAGTATCTCATAGATATTATATTATGCCACACAATGTTGAATCTATTGGTCAGCCCCTGTATGAAAGAGATATCCTACCATCCATGAATATTGGGTACTCTGGTGAATAATCTTCCTTTTCTCCTTATATGACAGATGACAAGGCACCTTCCCTGAAGCAAGATAATTAGCAATATCTGCATACCACGGAGTGTTAGCAGATACTGCAAAAAGATGTTCATCTGGAAAATTATCTTCAATTGGTGTATCCTTACCCTCATGTTCTATCCTAGACAAGAAATTTGCAACAACATTGTCCTTCCCTGGTTTATCTACTATAGTAACATCAAATTCCTGTAGTAGCAAGAGCCATCTTGTGATACGACCAAGGGTAACAGGTTTCTTCATTAAATACCTGATAGCTACATGATCAGTATGCACAAAGGTAGGATACCTGGTAATGTAGTGCCGGAATTTATTGATGGCATAAATGACAGCAAGGAACCCTTTCTCAGTCATTGTGTAGTTTAATTCAGCAGGACCCAAATTCTTACTAACATAGTAAACTGCGTATGGTATTTTGTCCTCTTGTTGTCCTAATACTGCACCAACCAATGTTTGGGAAGCATCCGTATGAATATGGAAAGGTAATGCCCAGTCCGGCCCTCTAAGGATTGGAGCGTTATAGACCAATTCCTTAATTCTCGTAAAGGCTGCATCAGAGTCCTCTGTCCACACAAAATCTGAATCTTTTGTTAGCAATTGAAAAAGTGGATATGCTACTTTAACAAAATTTTCTATAAAACGCCTATAATAACCAGCACAACCAATAAAGCTACGTACCTGCGTGGGCGTTTTGGGTGTCGGAAAATGTTGAATTACCTTTGTCTTTGCTGGGTCCATCCGGATTCCTTCAGTTGAGAGCAAATGTCCCAGAACAATTCCCTCTTCCATCATCATATGGCATTTTGTCGTACTCAGCGAGACACGCGCTTGTATACACCTTTCGAGAACTTTTTCTAAATTTTTCAACCCTTCAAGAAATGAATCCCCATATGGAGTAAATTCATCCATGTATATTTCAAAACTGTCATCTATCAAATCAGAGAAGATTCCTAAAATTGCCCTCTGGAATGTTGCAGGAGCATTACACAGGCCAAAATGAAGGACCCGGTATGCGAATGTTCCCTAGGGGCATGTGAAAGTGGTTTATACCCACTAAACCCATCTAGAAAAGAAAAAAACTTTTTGCCAGCCAATGTGTCCAGAACTTGATCAATAAATGGAAAAGGAAAATGATCTTTCTGCGTTGCCTTATTTAATTCTCGATAATCCACACATATTCGCCATTTACCATTTTTCTTAGGGACCATTACTAATGGGGAGACCCATTGGCTATCTGAGATGGGGTAAATAAAACCTACGTCTAGTAATTTCTAAAGTTCTTCTTTCACAACATTTTTCAATGCGGGGTTCATCCTTCTCTAAGGTTGTCTCACAGGACAACAATTCTCCTTAATGTATATATGATGGGTACATGAATTAGTAGGGATCCCTTTCTTATTTGTATAATCCTAGGTGAAGGCCTCTTTGTGTTTCCAAAGGACATCCACGAGTTGCTTCTTCTGGGATTCTGACAGGGTTGGATTAATATTCAGGGTTTTTCCTGGTTCTAGTTCTACTAGGACATTTTCACTGGGTGCATCAACAGGTAACTCCTCTGATCCTTCTGTTGTTTCAATTGTTTCTTGAGTCTCACAGCTTAGGATAGATTATAGGAATTGTTGATTTGTTTCGGAAACGGAGCAAGGATCATCCATAAAAGAGGTGATTACATCATCTTCCGATTCTATTTTCAACTGAAGGGCTTGTCCAATAGTGAGAACTGGCCTCAATTCCTCATTTTTTGTTTCGGACTCTTTCCTAGATAAAATTTTCTTACTTCATGTTGGTTTTATGAATGGGTTTGGTTCTGCACGTGGGTATAACACTAAGTTCTTAATGTTGTGCCCATTGGAAATAACCATGTGCCCTGATCGACACCCAATGTAAGCATCTGCAGTAGCCAGCCATGGTCTACCCAAAATCAAAGGATGGTCGCCCACCGAAGATTGCGTCTGTAAGACCAGGAAATCTATGGGATAGTGCCATGAATCTACTGAAATTGTTACATCTTCCAACTTCCCTATAGGTTTAACTGTGGATTGGTCTGCCAATTCCAATACTGTAGGTGTATGTTTCAAGTTACGAAGACCTAATGCATGCATGGTTTCAGTGGTGATACCGTTGATGGCAGCACCCAGGTCTACCAACACATTCGGAATATGTACCCCATTAATTTGTACTGTCGGAATTGGGTTCCCCGGATCTCCATATTTTTCAGGCATTAACTTTCCCATCATGAAATCTGATAATTTTCCCATAACATGAATGGTAAGGGAGTCTTTGGATTTCTTTGCAAGTTTCTTTGAACAGTATTCCCTAAGAGTCTTTGCATATATTGGCACAACCTTCATAGCTTGTAACAAGGGAATTTTAACAAATAAGTTCTGCAATTCTCCTAATAAATCAAATTCATCTTGAGGGCTTGATTTACTCAAAGTTAGTCTGTCTGGGTAAGGTGGTTCAGATTGATGTTGTTTTACAGGAGGTGTCTGGTTTCTATCAGTTTATTTTGTCTCTTTACTAATTGGTTATGATTCCTTACCTTCACTATCGAGTTGTTCAATGGTAACTGGAGGAGGTTGAACATTAATTGTCCGCCCTGATCGTAGATTCATTTCATACAACTCTGCAGTGGAAATGATATATGAAGGTAGGTTAAGAATGTCAGTTTGATGAGCTCCCTTGCTATTAGGATTCAGATCAAGTTGGATTGGGAGCTGAGGATGGGCAGGTTGATTACCCAGAGGCACATTAGAGGGAAGTTGGAGTTGTTGTTGTGTCATCGATTGAGGAAACTTCCCAGGAGGGGATCCTCGCCAAGTTGGAGCCCATGGGGAGCTTGAACTGGCTTTAGGGTTCCACTACTGCCACGGTGGAAACTAGTATTGTAGCCACATGGAAGGATAGGGCATGGACTAAGGATTCATATTCGAATTATTGAAATACTGAGATGGGTCTGAGTACATACCTTGATTTCCCATTGGTGGTCGAGGTTGCCATGGCTTTCTAGACCCCATGAGGTACAGTTGCTCTATGTCTTTCCCTGTTCCTTGAAATACTGCTTTCAGGCTTGGCAGGGAGGGGCATGAGCTTGTTGCATGATTTATCTCACAGATTGCACATTTCTCTATGGAGTTTAGTGGACATTCCCTCTTTGGATGCTTCTTTCTACACGGGCAGAATATCGCCATAGTCCTGTCCAATTCCAACTGCTTCTGTTTTACTTGCAGTGTATCCATCTATGCTGACAGAGTGTTGAGGATATCCGTCCTCAGATTGTCTAGCAGGTTTCTGATTTATGCTTTCGTAACACCTCTGCCAGACCCTTTTACTGAGTGAATTCCTTGTATGTTTCTTGCAAGTCCTCTTGAGCACTGAAGGCATAATTTGCAGATGCCTTCAAAGATTTCCTTAGAGATGTCTCCCTTTCCCACAATGTTCAATAGTTCCATTGAGTCTTCATGGAAATATCGAAGGAGGATAATTTTTAGAATTTCCTTATCCAGGTCAGAGTGACCTAACCTCTGTAAGGTGTACTTGAATCATTCCATGCAATCTTCCAAACTCTCATCTTCTTTTTGTGCGAACTTGAAAAGTTCCTCCTTAATGTTCCGAGATTTACAGCAGTCCTGGTATTTTTCCAAAAAATTTGTCCGCATATCATCCCATGTGGAAATAGAGATTCCTCCAAGGCCCATGAACCATCACAGATTCGTTCCTTTTAATGTAGAAGGAAAAAATTTTAACTTTTGGGCCTCCGTCGTGTAGTCATACCCTCGGCACACTATGTCAAATTTGAATAAAAATGTGTTGGGATCTTTTGAAACAAGCCCATGAAAGTTTGGTAAGGCTGCTAATGGAATAGGCTTTGTGGGCACACCAACTCCCAGGTCTCCGATTGGAAACTCGATAGTGGAGGTTGTGGGAGCCATAAATATCTTCCAATAACCACTGGGTATTTCACTAGGCTCTGTAGGAGATGGTTGAGGCTTCCTTACCCCTTGGATCCGAGTTTCTTTAGCAGCACTTCCCCGGTCCATTGGTGATGAAAATATTCCTTCGATCCCTTCTCCTACGTTCTGATAACTTGATCCCTTGGCTACAACCTCCTCTCTCTTGCTGGAGTGGTCTGACTCTGTCGAGGTTCTGCTTGTGACCTGTTACCAGCATAAGATTTCCTTGGTCAGGTATGCTACTAGATGTTTCTTCAACTACTGGAGGGACCTGTTGTGTCATATCAGCCAAGAATGTTGTAGACAACACTAGTTGATCTATTGATTGTCCCTCAGACTTCACTCTTCGTGCCCTTGGTCTCACGGCTGCACGAGATGATGTTTCTAATTCATCCTTTTCTATAATCTGTTGGATGTAGGTCTTTCTTCCCAAATCTGGTCCTCCCTTCTTTGGGGCTTTCCCTCTACCCCCGTTATTCGGTTCTTTGTTCATACAAGTGTTGGTATGATGGAGGGTCTTGGCATGAACCTACAATGCTTTAGTCTTGAAGTAAGGTGTCAAAGGACCATTCCTTCCCCAAGACAAAATATCTTACAAAAAAGAAAGGCAGCTAAAAAAAACAAGAGTCTAAGGTTCAAGGCCCGGAGCAGGGTGTCAAAGGACTCTTCCCTCCCTGGACAAGAACAAACACACCACGAAAATACCTAATACTTTTCAAATCTAAAGCAGGGTGTTAAAAGACTCCTCCCTCCCCAGGGTAAAAGCTAGGGTTTCCAAAAAAAACACAAGGTTTTGAAAGAAATAAATCTAACTCAGGATCTGGAGCAGGGCGTCAAAAAGACTCCTCCCTCCCCAGGACAAGAGATTGACAAAAATGGAAAAGCAAAAATAAAAACAAGCGAAAAGAACACCTACACTCAGGACCTGAAGCAGAGTGAGAAAACTTGTTCTCTCCTTAGGACGAGGGATTGACCCTCTAGTTGGTCCAGATCGTTGTCTTGCACCTTGTTAGCCTCCCCGGCAATGGCGCCAAAATGTTGGTGTCCAGGTATGAATGATTTATTCACCCTTTTCCTACATTAATTTATCATTCCGAGTCTGTATCCTTTCAAGGCAACGCGCAAGGTATATGCAGGGGCAAGAGTACAATTTGTTATGGCCAAGGGTTCACGATTAATATTCAAAGAATTACTATCATACTGGATTAACTACAACTTCCAAAAAGTAATCATAAGAATCACACACTGTATCAGCAAGCATAAACTGATAAATAACACACACAGAAAGACGCAGCACCTGATCAGAAGAGAGGGCCTAGCTCTCTAATCAAGGTTGTGTTAGTCACAACGAAGATGAAGACAGCAAAATAGATAGTGTTTTATAAATCTGAAAGGGGTTATTACAATCTCAATGGGGACATCCCCAGTTACAAGAATAAACTGTCTTTTATACATCAAGAGGGAGAACAACCTCTTTCCCCAAAACATGGTAACCGTATCCCCAAAAATATACATTAGTTGGAACGGCACCAGTACCAAATAGACAAGATCAGCGAGATGCCCAAGATGGTTTAGTCTGCAACTCCTGTTGTGCGGCCTCCTTATGGTTTGGTTGTTGTTGTGAATTGCGGATTTGCTGCGGGATGAAGCCTTGGTCCTATTCTCCAGAAGTTGCGGTCAAACATTCGTTTTAGTGCTGCGAATAGGAAAAACTCCGCGACTTTATTTCATTAATAAAATATTCCAATAGACAAGGCAGGGGTATTTACCTTACAGGTTTATCATAGTAAACATAGGTAAATAAGTGCAAAAAGGTCAAAAAGGTAATGGAAATGCAACAAAAAGATAGCTCGATTTGGTGCCCAACAGGGAGGTAGCTCATCAAATAGTAACAAGTGTTGGGTATGTGTTATATTCTTTGCACGAGTAATAGAGTCTGAGCGCTTGCGTCGGGTGCCCAGGGGGGTTAGAGGGGGGTGCAGCGCCCCCGAAATTTTTTTTTCGAGCCAACATATTTCGGCTGGGCCGACATATTTCCGGGATGACATATTTCCGGGACGACATATTTCCGGGACCACATGATATTAGGTGGTTTTTCGGCACATGGTTTTTTGCCGATGGTTTTCTATTTCCGTTTAAGGAATTAGGGTTTTGGACTAATCCAGGTCATTGGGTTAGGGTTTTGGATGTCGCTGGCTCCTATATGTATATTGTATTGTAAACAATGTAAAACAATGTATGAATATAATATATCCTGGTTTTCCCGGTTTGGGTTTCCAGGTGAAAAATCTCTGTGTAATGTTTGTATTTGCCATTGTATCTTTTCTGTTCTTTTCTGAATATCGGTTTGCAGTAGATATTGTACAAGGTTAGAATTTACATTTGGTATCAGAGCTT
>SNQJ01S0066529.1:16078-39915 GCA_010110895.2 Picea sitchensis
ATAGTGCCATGAATCTACTGAAATTGTTACATCTTCCAACTTTCCTACAGGTTTGACTGTGGATCGGTCTGCCAATTCCAATACTATAGGTGTATGTTTCAAGTTACGAAGACCTAATGCATGCATGGTTTCAGTGGTGATAATGTTGATGGCAGCACCCAGGTCTACCAACACATTCAGAATCTATACCCCATTAATTTGTACTGTCAGAATTGGGTTCCCCGAATCTCCATACTTTTCAGGCATTGACTTTCCTGTCATGAAATCTGATAATTTTCCCATAACATGAATGGTAAGGGGGTCTTTGGATTTCTTTGCAGATTTCTTTAAATAGTATTCCCTAAGAGTCTTTGCATATATTGGCACATCCTTCATAGCTTGTAACAAGGGAATTTTAACAAATAAGTTTTGTAGTTCTCCTAATAAATCAAATTCAGCTTGGGGGCTTGATTTACTCAAAGTTAGTCTTTCTGGGTAAGGTGGTTCAAATTGATGTTGTTTTATAGGAGATGCCTGGTTTCTATCAGTTTGTTTTGTCTCTTTACTAATTGGTTCTGATTCCTTACCTTCACTATCAAGTTGTTCAATGGTAACTAGAGGAGGTTGAGCATCAACTGTCCGCCCTGATCGTAGATTCATTTCATACAACTCTGCAGTGGAAATGCTATATGAAGGTAGGTTAAGAATGTCAGTTTGATGAACTCCCCTGCTATTAAGATTCGGATCAGGTTGGATTGGGAGCTGAGGATGGGAAGGTTGGTTACTCGGAGGCACATTAGAGGGTAGTTGGAGTTGTTTTTGTGGCATTGATTGAGGAAACTGCCCAGGAGGGGATCCTCGCCAAGTTGGAGCCCATGGGGAGCTTCAACTGGCTTAAGGGTTCCACTGCTTCCACGATGGAAACTGGTATTGTGGCCACATGGAAGGATATGGAATGGACTGAGGATTCATATTAGAATTATTGAAATACTGAGATGGATTTGAGTACATACCTTGATTTCCCATTGGTGGTCGAGTTTGCCATGGCTTTCTAGACCCCATGAGGTACGATTTCTCCATGTCTTTCCCCGTTCCTTGAAATACTGCCTTCAGGCATGGCAGGGAGGGGCATGAGCTTGTTGCATGGTTTAGCTTGCAGATTGCACATTCTTATATGGAGTTTAGTGGACATTCCCTCTCTGGATGCTTCTTTCTACATGTCGGGCAGAATATCACCATAGTCCTGTCCAATTCCAGTTGCTTCTGTTTTACTTGCAGCATATCCATCTGTGCTGACAGGGTGCTGAGGATATCCATCCTCAGATTGTCTAGCAGGTTTCCGATTTCTGCTTTCGTAACACCTTCGCCAGACCCTTTTACTGAGCGAATTCCTTGTCTATTTCTTGCAAGCCCTCTTGAGCACTGAATGCATAATTTGTAGATACCTTCGAAGCTTTCCTTAGATATGTCTCCCTTTCCCACAATGTTCAATAGTTCCATTGAGTCCTCATGGAAAGATCGGAGGAGGATAATTTTTAGAATTTCCTTATCCAGGTCAGAGTGACCCGGCCTCTGTAAGGTGTACTTGAATCGTTCCACGCAATCTTCCAAACTCTCGTCTTCTTTTTGTGTGAACTTGAAAAGTTCCTCCTTAATGTTCCGGGATTTACAGTAGTCCTGGTATTTTTCCAGAAAAGTTGTCCGCATATCATCCCATGTGGAAATAGTGCTTCCTCCAAGGCCCATGAACCATCGCAGAGCCGTCCCTTTTAATGTAGAAGGAAAAAAATTTAACTTTTGGGCTTCCGTCGTGTAGTCATACCCTCGGCACACTATATCGAATTCGAATAGAAATGTGTCGAGATATTCTGAAACAAGCCCATGAAAGTTTGGTGAGGCTGCTAATGGAATAGGCTTAGTGGGTGCACCAACTCCCAGGTTTTTGATTGGAAACTTGATAGTGGAGGTTGTGGGAGCCATAAATATCTTCCAATAACCGTTGGGTATTTCACTAGACTCTGTAGGAGATGGCTGAGGCTTCCTTACCCCTTGGATCCGAGTTGCTTTGGCAGCACTTCCCTGGTCCCTTGGTGATGCAAATATTCCTTCGATCCCTTCTCTTGCGTTCTGATGACTTGATCCCTTGGCTACATCCTCCCCTCTCTTGCTAGAGTGGTCTGACTCTGTCGAGGTTTTTCTTGCGACCTCTTCCCCTTTTGTTACCAGCATAATATTTCCTTGGTCATGTATGCTACTAGATGTTTCTTCAACTGTTGGAGGGACACAACATTGGTTGGTTTGAGGGACAATCAGTAGACCAACCAGTGCTGTGGGACAATCAGTAGAACAACCAGTGCAATGTTCCATTGGAGAACTGTGAAGTGATGTTACTAGGGCCAAGAGACTTTTGTGGAAGTAAGGCAGAGGAGGTTGGCTCTCTAGAAAAATTTTTAAGTTCAGGAACTGCTTCAAGAAGTTGTTTACAAACTATGCAATTTGCATGTTGGCCTATGTGGGTAGATGACCCTAGATTCAACAGAACTTGGTATTTAGAAGTAGAAGGTTTGATACAAAATTCACAAGAACTAATTGAAGTGGAAGAATGTGGTATAAGTATAGGTGAACGATGTACAGACTGTCTACTAGGAACTGGAAATGATGTATGAACATGTAACTTTGAGGACTGACTTCGACGGATTTGTTGTAAAAGTTGTGGATTAGCAAACCACAGACTTTTGCTTCCATCAAGCTTTGATGTTACTCTTAACTGTGTGGGAGCTTACGTGGCCAACTGTGGATATTTCTGGGACAATGGCTGGTAATCACTACTCCATTCTTCTGGTAGAGTAACTTGGTTGAATCCCAACTGAAGTGGTGTAGTATTGTCGGGACTGACTACAACACCTTCTTTTAGTGATCTTTTGCTTAATTTGGGATTTATGGCTGGCATGGTGGTAGAAACAAAGCGTAAACATATAGTTGTATGTAACTAGGCAATATGGGCTTGATCAGCTACATTGAAACCATGAAATTGGATGAACGCTTGAAGCGACTCATTTATATATGGGTCAGTCAGAGAGACTTGATATCTGGGGACGACCGAGGACCAAGCTTCCATTGTTTAAAATTTGTAATATGTCAAACTAATATTGAGTATCTAGGACTGTTTATATATAACCTACTACTGTACAATGCAAATTATGTTGTACAAAATAGCAAATGGGGAATAGAAAATGGATACAACTATATCCATATTGATCTTATTCAATTCGGCATTAATCCTTTGGTGCGACCTGGTCTAAATACATCATGTCTGACCTATTTCCTCAACACCTGAATGAATGATTTCAATGATGCATTAATTGAAAGATTCCAAAGTTCGTTAAACAATGGACCATCTTGGTCCTTAGTCGTCCCCAGATATCAAGTCTCTCTTACTGACCCATATATAAATGAATTGCTTCAAGCATTCATCCAATTTCATCATTTCAATGTAGTTGATCAAGGCCATATTTCCCAGTTACATACAACTATCTGTTTACGCTTTGTTTCTACCACCATGCCAGCCATAAATCCTAAATTAAGAAAAAGAGAACTAAAAGAAGGTGTCGTAGTCGGTCCCAACAATACTACACCACTTCAGTTGGGATTCAGCCAAGTTACTCTACCAGAAGAATGGATTAGTGATTACCAGCCACTATCCCGGAAATATCCACAGTTGGCCATGTCATCTCCCACACAGTTAAGAGTAACATCAAAGCCTGATGGAAGCACAAGTCTTTGGTTTGCTAATCCACAACTTTTATAACAACTTCATCGAAGTCAGTCCTCAAAGTTACATGTTTATACATCATTTCCAATTCCTAGTAGACAGTTTATACATCGTTCACCTATACTTATACCACAGTCTTCCACTTCAAGTAGTTCTTGTGAATTTTGTATCAAAACTTCTACTTCTAAATACCAAGTTCTGTCGAATCCAGGGTCACCTACCCATAGAGGAAAACATGCAAATTGCACAGTTTGTAAACAACTTCTTGAAGTAGTTTCTGAACTTAAAATGTTTTCTAGAGAGCCAACCTCCTATGCCTTACTTCCACAAAATTCTCTTGGCCCCAGTAACAACACTCCACAGTTCTCCAATGGAACATTGCAAGCAGACCTGCAATTCATCCATTTGCGTCCTCCTACTACAGCAGAACCTTCTGAGCAAATCAAACTTCAAAATTATATCAATTACCAGTCAGTTTGTTTGACCCAGAATCTTGATGAAGTAGCCAAGGATGTTTTTACCTTGACAAAGCATAGTAAGAAGCTCCACCATTCTGTAGAAACACATCAAGAAGTCCAACATGCCTTATCATCCAGGCATGATGAAATAAC
The DNA here is from genome assembly GCA_010110895.2 of Picea sitchensis. Taxonomy (NCBI): domain Eukaryota; kingdom Viridiplantae; phylum Streptophyta; class Pinopsida; order Pinales; family Pinaceae; genus Picea; species Picea sitchensis. Next base: position 20,441 of record SNQJ01S0066529.1, read on the forward strand.
TACACAACTCTCAACTATTCATCTTGCTATCTCTCGATTCCAGACAGCTTTGCCTAAACCAATTTCTTCACTTGACTATGTCCGTGTTGATACATAAGTTTTCAAATTTAATTATTCCAATACCCTTTCTTCCTGATCAACCAATTCTATTGGTCTCTGTTCTCTCTGTCTCAAGTCCTTCTCATCTCATCCTGACTTCCTCCATCTTGAGAAAATTTTGAAGGGGCTAGCCCTTGTACAAGAAAAAATCCAGTTATTAACGTCCAAATTAACAACTCTTCAAAATGACCTACCCAATCCAGTTTCTCCATTTGTCCTGCCAGTACAACCTGAAATCAAAATGGTTGGACATGTCCTAGAGGAAATAGGAGAATCATCTGCAACAAAAACAAAGAGAAAAGAATCATATGATTTTCCATATAAAGCTGCAAGAAATTATGGCCCAAATATCAACTATTCCTCCCACAAAAGTCCTTTTGGAAGATGGACTAAGAATATTGGGGAGATTGATGTAAAAATGAAAAACCCAGATTTATCCAAGGATATGGCAATACATTGCTAGTCAACTTTGACTGCATGAACCAGGATGAAATCCTTCAAGCCTTCTTGAAATTGAATGCACATGCACTCCAAAAAAGAGTTGAAACAAAATCCAGTTAGACAAATATTGTAACCCAAATCTCATGGGCTTTTACAGGGGTTGCAAAATTATGGTGGGAAAATCTTTCCCAAGAAAACAAAGATGAAATAATGAATGAGGCAGATCCATTAGGTACCTTGTTCACTGCTTTAGTAAATGAATTTCTAGGTGTTTCTCCACCTGATGCAAAGCACCATGCCCAGCTCTTCATGAGACAACGATTGTGCAATCTAGATCTGCTCCATGACTACTACTGTACAATGCAAACCATGTTGTACAAAATAGCAGATCATCAAAATATTTCCTACCTTAGGCACTATATTGCTTCAATGCCAGGAAAAGTTCATGAATTAGTTAACAAATATTTGGCCACAAACAAGATCCAATTGGAATCCTTGTCTTTTGCTTCTTTGCACCAGAAGATACTTACTGCACTCCAGCAGGAATGTATCTCTTACAAAACAAAGAAAAATTTGAAGAAGCAGTTCAATTTTAATCCAGCTATCTATGATACTTTCAGAGAAACATATAGTTATGGATGTTTCTAAGGCATTCCAAAGAAGTACTCAAAGAAACAAGGTTGCTATTGTTCCAAGCCTGATAGGTTTGCAAAAATAAAATATTATAATTGGAACAAACGAGACAAAAATCCATATAAAAGACAGTATGGTAGGTCTCCAAAGAAGAAAGATAAATATGTCTTTAGGAGAAGAAAGTTTCCAAGAAAAACCACATCTTGCTATATTTGCAATAGCAAGGATCATTGGGCCAACAAGTGTCCCAATAAGGAAAATAGAGCTCATATAAAGATAGCAGAAATATTTTCTACTAATCAGAATCTCNTAATATATGTTGGTTTTCCCGGTTTGGGTTTCCAGGTGAAAAATCTCTGTGTAATGTTTGTATTTGCCATTGTATCTTTTCTGTTCTTTTCTGAATATCGGTTTGCAGTAGATATTGTACAAGGTTAGAATTTACAACAAGTGGAATTGGGATAGAACTGAAGATGGCTCAAAAGAAATCTTGGCCGGTTTTTCCCGTTCAGATTGGGAAATTTTCATTACTCAACTTGGGTCATTCCAAAGTTGAAGCGACAACATTGGAGGAGGTCAAATTGGTGGACCTCGAACACAGGAAGCATGACCCATACCAGTTAGTGGGAAAACACATGGCCCACTATAATATGAAGGCTTATGAACATGAGAAGTCCCCTTGTGATGACATGTACAAGGGGACTAAGATCTATGAGGAGGTGTTAGAGAGGGTACAGACACTACCGTTCGATTTGCAAGCTAGTTTTCAGACCTTCCAAAAGCATAGACAGAGTGGTCTGCCCAAAGTACTAGAAGGGGAAGCAATCACCCTTCATCAGGAACAAGAAGATACTCCTCCAGGTTTCGGACAAGGAGCACAAGATAAAATCAATCCTGAAGAATTTCCATAGGAGACTGAAAGGTCTTCACAAAATGAAGAGGCCTTACAAACAGAAAATCCAAAGACGGAAGCAGAGAGGAGGCCTAGGACACCTCCCGAGTCTAGTAAGTCCACTCCTCCTTCATCACCTGTTGTTGATGTCAATATACCTAAGGCCATAGGAGAGACAAGATCTACAAAGCTATGAAGTCCCATAGTTTCCTTAACCCCTTTACAGTCTGATTTTGGACTCCCACAGATGGGAGCCATATATGTTAGTGATCTCACCCCTATCTCCAGAGATGAGATCCCTCCTTCTGATTATTTTTTCAGAAAAAAGAGGAAGGTTGTCCTAAAACAAGAGATGTATATGAGGGAGGGGGGTATGGTGAAGAAGCATAGGGCCTTGGTAGATGGCCAGAATTTGGAAGAGGAGGATTTCGCTACAGAGGTAGCAGGTTCCATGGGAGCCATGGCAACAGCAAACCTTTTTACCATGGAGAACATGAGAACAAGGATAAAGAAGAGTAACCACATAATAGCTCAATTGCAATATCAGTTGAAGAATGCTGAGAAAAACATTAGAGAAAAGGTGAATAAAATTTTGGAGCAGGCTAGAGCAATTGAAAGGCAAGAAATTCAGTCACTCAAAACTAGCTTGGATGAAATGAACTAGAGGATACAAGCAAGTCAACTGGAAGTTACTCAGCAAAAGGAGCTTGTAAAGCATCTACAAGCTAAGTTAAATTTGACAGAAGGTCGGGTTGTAGACTTAAAGGCTTTCCAGACACTCTCACTGGAAGCACATACAAAGATAGAAGTCGAACAGCAGAAATTGATCTCCAAAATAGAGATCATCCAGAGTTACTTTCAAGAGGTAAGCAAATCCCTTGATAATATTATTTTACTGGAAAAGGAGGATAAAGTTGTAAGGAATACTTTCCAGAAAGCAGTTGCATGTTCGGGAAATAGGGAGATGTCAAAAGATCTAAAGCTTTCTGTCACAGAACAAATAAGAGGAGACATCATGCTCAAGGCGTGGGAAACAAATATATCCAAACACAAGAAGATAGTCAAAGAAATCAAAGACAACTGTGAAGAAATCTTTGATTCTTTGGATAAGCAAGTGTTAGGTATCGAAATAAATGATTTCTCTGAGCCACTGGGGCAGATAATCATTGTGAAACAACAGTTGAACTGCAAAGAAGGCTTGTAGGAGATTCAGGCGGAAATTTCATAGTTGAAGGAAATCAACGCCAACCTAATAGACAGATGGCTAGTACAGCCCAATTTCAAATTGCAAGTGATCAGGTTCATTGATAAAGGCTTTGAAGACCAGCTTCCAAAGATACAAAGAAAGTTTTATCTATTTGAGACTAAGGATCTTCCGACACCTCCTATAAATTTTGTTCATTTCCTGGAGAAATGTATTGAATGTATAGCATCAAAGGAGGGAGACACTTCGACTGAACAATGAAGTATCATTCGAAAGCTTATACTTTTGAAATGATAGACCAACAAAAAATTAATCATTCAATGGTTAAGGTTGCAGTTTTGTAACTATCTTTTCCCCTAAAAAGTAGGAGGTTGTTAACTATCAAGTGTTGATGACCTTGTATAAATACAAGGAGCGAAGACTGGAAGAGGGATTTTTTCCTCTCTAAAAGGACAATTTTTTTATGAAAGTAATTTTGAAGAAGCTCTGAATTAATAGAAATGCAGATTAAAGATTCCAGATTTTGTCACGTCTGAGTTATGTGTTCCCCTATATTTTCATATTTCTTTCATATATCTTATTCATGAATGCTTGGCTACAACTTAGTGCAACCTCTACTATGGAAATTATTATTCTTTTCATTTAAATCATCTACAATTTTTCCTCTGTATTAGTTATCAGCAGATACAAGACCTGTAAATGTTTAGATTTCAATATCATATGCTTCATTAATATTTTCTTGTTTCATAGTCTTCTGTTACAACGTGAGATTCCTCTTAAATTGATGCCTCACCTTGTTAGTAGCTTTATGTTTTCCCTCATATCATGCATGTTCCCTTTCCTTTAAATTTAACTCAGATACAAGAAACGGCCTTTAATTTAGTCATCCTATTAATTCGTGTTTTAAAATCTTTATCTTTACATTGTGAAATAGAGATAATGAAGCCTAAAATGAAAACACTGAATTATATCCTCCTTACCTTTTATCCTTCATGACAGTACCAGTTTCAAGGCAGCCTAACATTGAACCCGGTCTTTCGAATCAAACCAGCATCACTCTAAATCTATTTAACACTATCTTACACACAACAAATAATCGGGTTGAGTTAGAACGTTCATGGGTAGCAATTGAGAGAGATATCAGCATTCAGGAAAACTGGGAATTTCGACAGAGACAATTGAGGAACCAATTATAGCCCTCACCTTTGATCATTGTTTTTTCTATCCTCAACATCCTCTATCTTTTCAGATGCCTTGACATTATACTTTAGAGCCTTAAAGTATAAACTCAGGAACAACACTCCCATCAAAATGATGAAAGGGGGGAGATACAACCCTAGATGTTATGTAACTTAGATTGATTGCTTCATGAGTACAAGAGTAAATTCTTACAAATTGTTGGCACAAAATAATGCAAAATAAAACATGATTATGTTTGATGAAGTACTATTTCCTTCCCTTGAGTACCAATTAAGATTTTTAATTATGCCTCTTTCTCTCTCTGATTTCAATTTGATTCCTACCTCTTGTTAATAGAGGAGAGGGTTGTGAATATTTCTTTAGAACTTCTACAAAGAAAGTAGAGCCAAATATTTTTGGGTTCATTCCATTTCACAATGTTTCCTCCTCTCTCTCCTCCTTTAATTCTACTTCCTTCTCTTGTGAAGATGTGGAAATTACCTTATATGAGGTCCCAACCTTATTATTTGGAGTTGTGTGATTTTCTTCCTCTTTATCTTTTACTGTTTCCCCAATTATAAGATCATGGTTAGTCTTCAGAGGCCCTATATCTAGAAGTTCATATTCCTCTTCTACTTCATCTCCCAAAAGTTCAAATCAAATGTTGGAAATGTTTAGCAGTCCTGATTGAGGAATTTTTTAGGTTGAGTCCCCTTGGGTTGTTGATTCTTACACCTTATTGAGATATGTTCGAATGATTCTTGCTCAATATTATTCTAAGAAGTTGGAAACTGCTTCAAACAAGGATAAGTTTCTTGAGCTCTTGGAAAAATTTTAGTGAAATGGCCATACTCATGGTAGATTTTACACTTGAAAGGGATCTACTTGTAATCCAAGGTTTGAATATGTCTCCAATCCTCCTAATTGATTTGAATCACCTCTAACAAACCCTTTTCAAAATCTATTTCCAGATAGATTCTAGCATAATAGAAAATATTCTCTTTTGGCTTAGCTCGATCAATGTAACGGCCCAACTTATCTCCAATAGATTTAAAAGAGTCTTCATCCCAGAAAATATGGGAAGATGTGGTAATATGATCCATACAAGAGCAAAGGAAATTTCCATGCATGGATCAAGGTTAAGAGTCTAGTGGGAAAGGAACATTCCCCTGGAGCCCATGAAGTAGGGACATGATCTAAAAGTCAAGTTCCTCTCTTCTTTGCTGCTAAAAGAAACACACAAAAACCTTTGCCACAATTAAACCCAAAAATATGAACTAGAACTTTCCAGTTGTTTGTAGTACATTCCTAAATAGCTCAAGGACTAGGCTAAATGCCTATTAACTTACCTATTAAGCCTCTCTCATGTAGGAGAATTGTTTTACTTTTTTCCTTTGAAGAAGTCGTGTCCATCCTGGGAAAGGAATCTAACCTTTTGACAAATCTTCTCTTCTCGTAATGGTTCTCACCAGTAGCTTTAGTGGATCTAGATAGAGGGGAAAAGGCTTGCTCAACTGGATGGAAGGCCCACCCATGATGGAAGTCGAGGTGAGAACAATGCAAATTTGGTGGCCTAAGAAAAGATAAGATTAGAACAATCAAGTAGAAAAGGATAAGGCAGTGATCATGCAGATCAATTTGTAGTCCTTCAACTTCAAGCAGTGGTAACAAAAAATATCCAGCTTCAGGTGAGAGAGCTAAAATAGACAGTGGTCAAGGTAAGCCCTAGCCATGAGGGATGAAATATGTGAGCCTACTTTTCAACTCCACTTCCTCGTCCATGTATATTTCTAGGAAACACTTTCAATGATGGCCTTAAGTTGAGTAAGGCTTGGATCCTCATTCTATAAATCCATTTGAATAATCCCTCAAGGGAAAACTTCCAAGGTTTTTTTCTCCCCCTAATTCATGTTAGCATGTTTATTAAGATATGTTTGAATGATTCTTGCTCAGTATTATTCTAAGAAGTTGGAAACTTCTTCAAACGAGGATTAGTTTCTTGAGCTCTTGGACAAATCTTAGTGAAATGGCCATACACATGGTATATTTTACACTTGAAAGGGATCTACTTGTAATCCAAGGTTTGAAGATGTCTCCAACCCTCCAAATTGATTTAAATCGCCTCTAACAAACCATTTTCAAAACCTATTTCCACACAGATTCTAGCATAACAACAAATATTCCCTTTTGGATTAGTTCGGTCAATGTAATGACCCAGCTTATCTCCAATAGATTTAAAAGAGTCTTCATCCCAAAAAATATGGGAAGATGTGGCAACATGATCCATACATAAGCAAAGGAAATTTACATGCTTGGATCAAAGTTAAGAGTCTAGTGGGAAAGGAACATACCCCTAGAGCCCCTCATGAAGTAGGGAACTGATCTAAAAATCAAGTTCCTCTCTTCTTTACTGCTAAAAGAAACACACAAAAACCTTTTCCACAATTAAACCCAGAAATGTGACCTAGAAATGTTTAGTTCTCTATAGTCCATTCCTAAATAGCTTGAGGACTAGGCTAAATGCCTATTAACTTGCCTACTAAGCCTCTCTCATGTAGGAGAACTATTTTATTTTTTTCCTCTGAAGAAGGCATGTCCATCTTGGGGATGGGATCTGCCCTTTTGACAAATCTTCTCTTCTCATAATGGTTCTCACCAACAGCTTTAGTGGATCTGGATAGAGGGGGAAAGGCTTGCTAAACTGGATGGAAGTCCCACCCACGATGGAAGTTGAGGTGAGAACAATGCAAATCTGGTGGCCTGAGCAAATATAAGATTAGAACAACCGAGTAAAAAAGGCTAAGACAATGAACATGCGGACCAATCTGCAATCCTTCAACTTCAAGCAATGATAAAAACAAATATCCAGCTTTGGCTACTAGAGCTAAAAGAGAAAGTAGTGAGGGTAAACCCTAGCCATGGGGGACGACACTTGTGAGCCCACTTTTCATCTCCACTTCCTCCTTCATGTATATTTCTAGTAAACACTTTCAATGATGGGCTTAAGTTGAGTAAGGCTTGGATCCTCATTCTACAAATCCATTTGAATAATCCCTCAAGGGAAAACTTCCAAGGTTTGTTTCTCCCCCTAATTTATGTTAGCATGTTTCTAATTGCTTCTTGATTCTTAAACTTTTCAAACTTTTTTATTATTCTTTGCATTTATAATTTCAAATTTATTTATTTATTATTTATTTCCTTTTATTTATTTTACTTTATTTTGAGTTAACTCTTGTTAGGTTTAATTTACTATTTTATAATTGATTTTATTAATTTTCAACTTTGTTAAGGTGGTGTCTTTTTAAACCCATTTACTTAATTCAAGAGGCCCCTTTCTTTTCCTTCTTTTTCTTTGAAACTTGCCTCATTAATTTTTGTAAATTTTGTGTTTTAGATATTGATTATGGCATACACTATATATGATGACGATGATGATAATTAACATCCAATAAGACCAATTAATTTGAATTATAATATAATATAATTCATTTGAATTCAACTTTTCATTTTAATTTAATTTAATTGAAGCCATTTTATTTTTTCTTACATTTGCATTTAGTTTATTGTTTCATATATAGTGTGTGTTTGATGTCGACATTTTCCAAGAGTGTTTGGTGCGAGAGAAACATCTCTACATTTATATTTTATTTTATTATTTTTGTGTGTTTTTTAGTTTTGATTTATTATTTGATTTTTAAGGATAGTTTAGTTGACTTTCTTAATTTAACTTAATTTATTAAATTTTTTTAGTTTTTAATCATATTTATTAAGATGGATAAGAGTTTATTTCTTATCATCTTTAGCATTCTTTAAGAGTTTTTAATTTTTAATTTTTTTCTAATTTTTCTACTTTGTCGTTCTTGTTTTAATGATGAATCTCATATCACATATATGTATATATGTAACGTTGACCATGGTTTCTACAACACAATAATTTTCGAAAAAAAATATTAACAAATTCTTTGGGTTGATTAGTTTAATCTACTTACAATTTGACAGATTATAGATGCTCAATTCAGATAGGATACATTATATTCTCAATTTTCTTTGATGTCTCTATGGATGAGATGTCACAACACATTTGCTTGAATTTTAACCCCATTACAATGAAAANTTTTGAGTTAACTCTTGTTAGGTTTAATTTACTATTTTATAATTGATTTTATTAATTTTCAACTTTGTTAAGGTGGTGTCTTTTTAAACCCATTTACTTAATTCAAGAGGCCCCTTTCTTTTCCTTCTTTTTCTTTGAAACTTGCCTCATTAATTTTTGTAAATTTTGTGTTTTAGATATTGATTATGGCATACACTATATATGATGACGATGATGATAATTAACATCCAATAAGACCAATTAATTTGAATTATAATATAATATAATTCATTTGAATTCAACTTTTCATTTTAATTTAATTTAATTGAAGCCATTTTATTTTTTCTTACATTTGCATTTAGTTTATTGTTTCATATATAGTGTGTGTTTGATGTCGACATTTTCCAAGAGTGTTTGGTGCGAGAGAAACATCTCTACATTTATATTTTATTTTATTATTTTTGTGTGTTTTTTAGTTTTGATTTATTATTTGATTTTTAAGGATAGTTTAGTTGACTTTCTTAATTTAACTTAATTTATTAAATTTTTTTAGTTTTTAATCATATTTATTAAGATGGATAAGAGTTTATTTCTTATCATCTTTAGCATTCTTTAAGAGTTTTTAATTTTTAATTTTTTTCTAATTTTTCTACTTTGTCGTTCTTGTTTTAATGATGAATCTCATATCACATATATGTATATATGTAACGTTGACCATGGTTTCTACAACACAATAATTTTCGAAAAAAAATATTAACAAATTCTTTGGGTTGATTAGTTTAATCTACTTACAATTTGACAGATTATAGATGCTCAATTCAGATAGGATACATTATATTCTCAATTTTCTTTGATGTCTCTATGGATGAGATGTCACAACACATTTGCTTGAATTTTAACCCCATTACAATGAAAAATTCAATATATTTGATGCACACCCTGCATGCGCACTCGACATTCATTGTGATATACCTGGAACAGTTAATAGAACAAGCAAATATACTGCACAAGTAACAGGAACATCAAATATAGAGAAAAAAATAGAATATTGATATCACAGAAAACTTAGTTCACTTGCCTCTTCGAGGGGGCAACCTCCAAATGAGCAAAGCTCTGTTACAATAATCCCCCGCAGCTTACAATGGAGAGATGCATTCTTTAAATATAGTTTACGACCAAAAATACCACGGGCCAATACCATAACTAATTTATAATGTTCCACTAACCAACCTCCTAACTACTTAGGGTCCCGATAATAATGAGGGTTGACCACTTATTACAATGAAAACTAACTAATGACTAACTAAAAGGGGTTAGGGACGAATCCTAACATGCCCTCCCCCTTCAAAAGCAGCCTTGTCCTCAAGGTTGAAGATGCGGAAACTGTTGTAGGATGGAAGTTGGTTCCCATGTGGCATCCTCTAGATATTTTTCCTTGCATTTGATTAACACTTCTTTGATATTTCGGCCCCACAGGTGACGCTCTCACATGTTGAGGATGGATTCGGGATACAACCAAATGGAGCCTTCTTCATCTAGTTCAGGAAGGATGGTTTGAAATCAACAATTCTGACCCACCACTTTATTCAAATAGGAAACATAGAACACCGGATATATTTTGGAGGCAGCTAGAAGTGCAAGTTTGTAGGCAGTTGGACCAATGCCTTTGAGAATATGATAGGGGCCATAAAATTTGGGTGCCAACTTGTGATGACCCTGATATTTGAGTGATGTTTGCTTGTAAGTTTGGAGTCGAAGAAACACCTGATCACCCTCTTGGAAAACCCTTTCAGAGTGTTGTTCGTCAGCTTGTTGCTTCATACAATTTTGGGCCATGTGGAGATTTTCCTTTAGATCCGCGAGGGTGACTGCCCTACCTTGCAACAACTTGTCAATAGCCTAAACCTTTGATGTGCCTGGAAGATAGGAAGTTATTGTAGGGGGTTGTTGGCCATACATTGTTTCATATGGTGTCATTTTGGTGGTTGTATGATAAGAAGTGTTGTACTACCATTCTTCGAGTGGTAACCATTGCACCCACTGATATTGTTTGTCTGGAAAAAAACAATGCAAGTAAATTTTCAAACACGTATTGACCACTTCTGTTTGGCCATTTGTTTGTGGGTGGTATGTTGCACTCATGTTCAATTGTGTGCCCTATAATTTGAACAATTCCTACCAAAAGGTGCTAGTGAAGGTCAATTCACGGTCGGATACAATGGATGTTGGCATGCCATGCAGCTTGAAAATATGATCAATGAAAAGTTATGCAAATAGAGCTGGTGTAAAAGGGTGTGGTAAGGCACAAAAATGTGCATACTTGGAGAGGCGGTTGACCACTACCATTATGAATGACTTGTTACCTGCTTTGAGAAGGCCCACAATAAATTCCATGGAGATGTCAATCCAAATAGAAGCCAGAATGGGTAACAGTTGGAGAGCCTCGGGGGCCTTGACAGTGTCACCTTTATGGCATTGACAAACATCACATTCAATGACAAAGGTGAGGATATTCTTCTTCATACCTTCCCAAAAAAAAGAACAGCAAGCACGAGCATGTGTCTTTTGGAAGCCTGAGTGACCCGCAAGAGTGGAAGAATGCAACTCATTTAAGATTTGTGGCTTGAGTGTTGAATCCTGAGACAAAACCAAGTGATCCTTATATCTGAGTACATTGGATTTCCAAATATATTTGATGGGAGGACTAGTGTTAGTTTGAATTTGTTGAATTGTTTGTGAGATAGTGGGATGTCAAGCCATTCACGCCAAACTTCATCAATCCAATGAGGGATTGGTAATGATAGAGTAAAGAGGGAACCTTCATCTTCATATTGTCTAGAAAATGCATCTGCCATGACATTTTCATTTCCTTTCTTATAGATGATCTCATAATTATAGCCCATCATTTTGGTTAGCCACTTATTTTGTTATGAGGATGACAACCTCTGCTCGAGGAAATACTTGAGACTATGGAGATCAGTTTTGATCTGAAAATGACGCCCCAATAAATATGGGTGCCAAGTGTGCACAACATGGAGAATGGCCATCATTTCCTTTTCATATGTATATTTTCCCAAATTGCGACCACTCAAAGCCTAGCTAGTGAAAGCAAGAGGTCAACTGTTTTGGGTGAGAACTGCACCAATGTCAGTACTCGAAGCATGTGATTCTACCAAAAAAAAATTGTTGAAGTTAGGCACTGCTAAGACGAGGGTAGTACACATGGCATGCTTCAAATCTAGGAAGGCTTGCTCTGTTGTAGGGGTCCACTGAAATACATTCTTGTTAATAAGGTTCGTCAATGGCCGATAAATTTTTCCATAATGGTCGACAAATTTCATGTAATATCCTGTGAGGCCAAGGAAACCCTAAAGGATTTTCAAGGTCTAAGGACATGGCCAATACTACATCGATTGAATCTTGTTGGGGTCCACACGTACTTCGTCACAGCCGACAATGTGTCCCAAGTATTCGACCTCACTTTCCCCAAAAGAATACTCTGAATTTTTTATGAACAATTGATGGTCCCATAACAATTGGAGTAGTTTGTCCACATGTTGAAGATGGGAATCCCAAGTGTGGTTATAAATATGAATATCATCAAAGAACACTAGAACATTGCAAATACCAAAAGGCATTAAGAAGAACTCATAATGGCCTTCATGAGTTTTGAAAGTGGTCTTTAGAATATTTGTTGTTGTCATCCTAATTTGGTGATAACCAAAGCGAAGATCCAATTTGGTGAAGAAACATGCACCCTAGAGCTCATCCAATAGATCATCAATGATAGGAATGGGAAACTTATCCTTAATGGTCAATTTATTAAGGGAGTGAAAATCTGGACACATGCACCAAGAACATTCTTTATTTAGGACCATTACAATAGGAGAGGAGTATGGGCTGGTACTTGGGCGAATTACCTCAGCTTCCAATAATTCATGCACTATTTTTTCTATTTCATTTTTTGAGAAAAGGGGTACCTATATGGGTGTACATTGGGGGGGTAACTACCCAGAAGGAGAGGGATGGTGTGATCATGCTCACCCTGAGATGGGGGTAATTTTGTGGGTGTCTCAAAGACCCGGTGGTGCTTGTCCAGGACAAGTTGCAAGTCAGGATGGATTGCGGGGGATGATGGCTCTTGTACCTGAATGGAATTAAATTGGGAAATAACCCCATGATGACCTTTCTTCACGAGTTTCTCCATTCTTTGAGAGCTAATAATTTCTTGGGACCTAGCATGCAAACAGTGAAGGGTATAGGTGTGAGCCTCTTGAGTAAAGCTCATACATAACTTATGATAATCCATGGTAATCGGTCCCAAAGTGTGCAATCATTCAACACCCAAGACAATATCACAACCACCCATGGAAATGGAAAACATGTGAGTTTATAGGCTATAGTCACCCATTTGGACTTTGACATTCTCACAATGGCCCCCACATTTCATTGTACGACCATTAGCTATGAGAATTTGAAAATTCGAAACTGGTCAAATAAAACAATTGACATCCTCGACAACCCTGCAATTAATAAAATTATGGGTGTTGTCACTATCAATCAACACTATTTGGTCGTTGTTTGATGTAGCCTTTGATATTTAATGTCTGCAGAGAAAAAATACCAGCAAGGGCATGGAGAGAGATGACAGTTTCTTCTAGTTCCTTAGGAGGAGAAACGGCTTCTAAGAGGGGCAGAGTGGGCTCAGTATCCTCTAGCTTGGGGGCCTCATCTAACACTCGGTCTTCTGAACCATCAATCTGGAAGAACTTATGTTCACAACATTAATGTCCTGGTGCATATTTGTCATCACAGTAATAACAAAGCCCTTGTTTCCTATGTTCTGCCATTTCTGTTGGAGACACCTTATGAACCTTCAAGGTTTGAGTGGGAGAAATGGTAGCCCCTGGACGAGTACGTTTGGGGACTGAAGAATGAAGGGGTTGTTCCTAAAGAATGGTCTCAGATTCCAATGCTAATTTACACACCTACAACCAAGTAATACGATGATGCATGCAAACATGAGCACGAATTTCCTCCTTTAAGCCACTTATGAAGCATTCAAGATATAATTCATCAGATAAGCCCTCAATTCTGATAGCCAACTGTTCAAATGTTTCTATGAAATCAGCAACTAACCTTATTTGTTTCATCTTGGTGAGGTGCCCCAAATAATGAGATTCCCTATCAAAATGTGCAAAAACAGCTTTGGCGAACATGTTCCAATTGGGATGTCCTGGATAACATTTCTTATGCCACTGCCACCATTGCCAGCATTCTTAGTCTGAGTATAGAACGCCTACATGGATTTTGGTCTCATCATCCTGAATATCATGGAGGGAGAAGTAGTGTTCCATTTGGGAGACCCGCCTAGTTGGGTCAGATCCATCAAATTTATGCATCTCCACTTTTGGCAACTTATTCCAAGAGTTTGGAGAACCCCAAGGGGAGTCAGAATGATGAGTATTCTCATAATGAGAGGAATGAGGAGCTTCAGAGTGGTACTCCTGGTGCTTACCCTTTTTAAGCAATCCAAGGTGTTGGGAAATCACTTGCAGGTGGTTGTTTATGTCATACATGTCTTGAAAGTGTTTCTTGAGCTGGTCAAGGTCCCCCAGGTCTGTTTGATCATAGAGACATCATCAAATAGTTGGGTGACCTTAGTGTCTCACTCATCCCCAGTGTGAGAGCGGGTGGCGGGGCCCATTGTGGAGGCTTACGGAGAGTGCTACCAAAGTGATCAGCACGAGATAAGAAGTTTGATGGGCTAGGTGCCAAACAAGGGTGTCGGGAAGGAGATGAGGTCCACAGAAAGGCTTTAAAATGATAGGTATTACTGTGATCAAGGCAAAAAGAGGAAGTCAATGGGATAGGTCGCAAACAAGGGGTAAAGGGAACAGGCCCACAAAAGTCTTAAAAATGATAGGTATCACTCTAATCAAGGAGAAAAGAGGAAGCCAATGGGATAGATCTCAAATAAGCATGTTGTCAGGCCCCAAACTTTTTTTTTTTAACTCCTGCGGAGTTATACTTCGATCTAAATAATTATGCAGTGTCAGAATGTCTAAAGTATTAACAAAGAAAGATGTAGGAATTTTGCAACCAGAATGCAGGAGGCGAAGTTGCACGACAATGGATCTTGTATGTGTTGTTTATGTGCTGGTCTTTTTCTATTATGTGTCTTTCCCAAGGGTTACGGTTTGTTTCAGGGTACCTACAGACAAGGGTTTTCCTTGTGTTATAGCTCTCTGATATACATGCGGGGTCGACAATAGTACTCGGCCCAATATCTCAGGGAACCAACTAAGGAGGCTCGACTATACCCTTAGTCGTACTACCTGATTACCTAGGTACTAGAGAGTATCTTCTCGAGTGTTGTTCTCGATGACACTATAGCAGTCACGCAGCCAATCGATTGAGCTAGGTGGGTTCCAAGATGCCTAGGGAAAGTCTGTGCACATGTGTTGTCTGATGTGCTACCACTCAAAGGGGTAAAACAAGGGTTACAAGGGTGGCCAGATGTGAGATTAATTACCACTTGTATTTCTTGTGTGTATGCTTCCCCAACCATGAATTTGTGCATTGAATGACATATCTTTATGGTTTATCGACGCTGGAACACATCGCTACCCTGGAAAAAAAAATCACCCACACTTCCTTCCTAGGAAAATGTTTTGATACCACTTGTGATATACCTAGAACTGTTAACAAAACAAGCAAATATAATGTGCAAGTAATATGAACATCAAATATAGAGCAGAAATGTAGAGCAAAAATAGAATATAGATCTGTAGAACGTTGAACCCACTTCATGAGAATCCCCTGACAGATTCTAGGGTTTATGACACTGGCCGCCATGACCTTGGGCTCGGGGGATGCCCCCCAACCCCCATCACCACCTTATCTTGCAACATTTCAAGTGTTGATCTCCTCCTACTCTAAAGCTGCCAAGGGAGCCCCTTTGTCCCAGTTCGTCAAAAGGTTGGAAGTGATACCAAAAGTTTATGTCCACTCTCCCTCTTCGAGACCGTTTTCTCTTCATCTTGCCGAAAATGGTCTGATAGGGAAGTTTAATGGACTATGGTCGTCCCCCAAAGCTATGGCTCAATGGTTGGAGCAGAACTAGAATAAAACAATCAAAGGACAACTTTCTACAGCATTTTGTGGTAAGGGCTTCTACGTTTTTCTTTTTGAAAATAAAGCAAATCGAGATTTGATCTTCAAGAATGGCTCATATTTCATGGGAACCAGAGGGATGTATCTGAACAAATGGACTCCATACTTCATTCTGGAGAATGACATCCCCTTAACGGTTCCAGCATGGGTTAGGCTCCCCTTCTTGCCCCTCCACTACTGGAATGATGAAACAATAAAAAATATAGGCAACGCTCTGGGAAGGTTCATCAATTGAATCAAGCCATGAGATCAACTGCAATCTTGTGTAAGGATATGTGTAGAAGTAGACCTAGAAAAAGGGCTCCCATAAGCAATCCAACTCACCTTGGATGGGTGGTCATACATCCAAACTGTGGACTATGAACAACTCCCCTTTAAGTGCAAATCCTGTCATGAATATGGACATTTCGCCAAAAATTGTCCTAAGGCAATCTAGGAGCATCTAGAAAATAAGGAATCTAAGCAATGGAAAAAAAAGAATGAAAACGGTGAACAAAGCAGGAAACCAGCAACAGGAGCAAAAAAGCAATTCCAAACCTCCCTCGCCAAGTAAAGGGAAATCCCCAATACAAATTGAAGATGAAGTCGAAAGTACTAAGAACAAATATGAACCCTTGGAAACTTTAGAAGCAGAGTTGATCCATTCTAAAGAAAATACAGAAGAAAACATCCCAGATAAGGAAGCAGATCTCGTGACCCCCCTAGAGGATCCAGACCCCCAACTCTAGGAAATACACCAAGCACGGGAGGAAGATAGTCAAGAAGACTCTGGAGAAGAAATGGATCTGGAAATCGCAAAGAATGCTTGAACCATGAAGGTAGGAAGGAGAAAAAATAAAACAAGAAGGGAAAGAGCGACTACCTAGGACAAAGAACTAGGAACCCAATCAACACTGAAGGAAATCCTCAAAAAAGAAGGGAAAAATGGAAAATCCCAAGAAACAAAGGGGCAGTCTCAGCCCACGAAGGGAGGGGCACCAAAGCACAATAGTAAGTAATGAAGGTAGTCTCCTGGAATTGTAGAGGTATGGGCCAACGGGAAAAAAAAGAAACCATGGAAAAGTTAATTCGAATAGAAAAACCCCATATCATCTTAATCCAGTAGACAAAAATTACGGGCGATCAGGCCCTACGAGAAATGAAGCAACTATGGAAATCAAGTAGTGGAACGGCGTTGAACGCTAGAAGCGCCTCAGGAGGGATCTGTACAATGTGGAACACTCAACTCTACAAGGAGGAACAAATAGTGGAATCAACTCACTAGATGTTGGTAAAACTAAAGCACCTCCAATCATGTATTATCTACCCTATATGCAATGTTTATATACCTAATAATTACTGGGAAAAGTGGGAATGCTGGGAAACGCTAATGAAAATTAGAGAGTTAGGCACCCAAGAAAACTACATAATAGCAGAGGATTTCAACACAACACTTCACCAAGGGGAGAAAAAGGGAGGGGCCTATGTTAGGGACAAGTTCAAGGAACATATGGAGGATTTGATCTCAGACCTAGATCTATTTGACATCCAACCCTCTAAAGGGAAATATACATGGAGCAACAAAAGGACAGGGGTGGGTCACACAACCGCCAGACTGGACAGTTTCCTCATCCATAGCCCTCTTCTCTTCCACCTGCTCTCCATACCCTCCCAAATTGTGTCTTGGGGCATCTCAGACCTCTGACCAATAACACTTTCTCTTGTAAAAGTAGAAAACTTGGGCCCCATTCCTTTCAAATTCAACCCTCTATGGTTGGATTCGCCAGACTTCCTCCCCCTAATCTCCTCAAATTGGTCTACCTGGGTGGATGGAACCCCTGTGTATATTTGGGAGAAAAAACTGAAAAAGACAAAGCAAGCATTAAAGGACCGGGCCAAAGCCTCCTTCAAAAGCACAAAGGAAGAAGTAGAAAGACACAAAAAGAATTTAGAAGAGCTACACACTGTAATGGAAAATAGTGAAGTACATTCCAGACACCCCGAGCAGGAGAAAAATCACTTTCAAGGGAGCTTCACAACGAAGAAAAGGAATGGAGACTAAAATCCAAAGCTTTGTGGCTCCAAGAAGGAGACAAAAATACCTATTTTTTTCAAAAGAAGGCCAAAGAAAAACAACACAAGAACACGATGGATGAAATTAAAAAGGCCACAGGAGAAGTAATTAATTCCTTTGAAGAGATAAAAAAGAAAGCCTCATCTCATTTCAAAAATATTTATACCCAGGATGGCACAAATAATAAATAACAGAGCATGCAGTTCATGGAATCGATCCAGCAGTTGATAACGGGTCAGGATAATCAAGAACTGACAAAGGTAGCTACAGAAAAGGAGGTTAGAATGGTTGTCTTCCAATTTGACCCAGATAAAGCACCTGGGCCAGATGGTTTCACTCCCCACTTCTAGAGAAATTGTTGGGAAATCATTAGAAAGGACCTACTATATATGATTAGATATGTCCATACTACTTGCAAGCTAGGAGGAGCCACCAATACCTCCTTTCTTGCATTGATCCCTAAAGCTAAAAAAATTCAAACACTTTTGATCATTTCCATCCCATTTATCTTTGCAATGTTTCCTACAAAATTCTCACCAAAACTATAGCCAACAGGATAAAACACCTCCTCCCAAGGATAATCCTCCCAAAAGTGTATAGTCTTCACCCGCTGCTAAACATGATGGTACAATTCTAATCATGCGAATGAATGTGTCGATGTCGAGTATGAAAAGAAGTCATTGGATTACCGACCATTGATGAATGTCGTTAACCAATGCGAGGCAACTCACCATTGATGTCAATGAGTGCCAAGGTACACGAGTACATCTTGCGAAGTGAAAATGAATGAGCTGATGTCGAGCCACTTGCAAGATCTGACGATCAAGGGACATTGATGTATTCCCATGATCGTCAGTGAGAGAACTTGCCATTAAGGCATCTAAGCCTCCAGGTACTCAAATTGGACTCTAGTCTATATCCCAGATAAGGTGTTGAGGTCGATGTGGCAAGACTTGTTGAAAGATGGGCCTTAAGGAATCCCACATCAGTCAACATGAGTTCTGATAAAAAGAGTGGTAGGACTATAAATGAAAATATCTCAGTATTAACAGTGTGTATGGCAAGGCAATCTAGTCATGGAAAGGGAGCTAGATAGTTTTATTGACAAGGAAAACTGAACTGAAAAAGTGAAAGAGATGTATGTGACTCAGAAAGATAGGCGTGTGTGAAGTCATGAAATATAATTCAATGGAAGATGGGCTTCAACACAGGGATGACCAGTCTGCTTTGAAGGAAAACAGGGGAAAACATTCATGACGCAAATGGTTTTATGAAAGGTTTATGTGTAACAATAAACGTCATGATGTTTGTGATGAGTAACAACTCCTTCAAGTAATTAACAAAGTGTGTTTCCCTGAAAGAATTTTGTGATTATTGAAATCATTATGGCATGGAATGCGAGCATCTTCATTCCTGCAATCAATCTTAGTACTAATTCTGCAATTAAACTTGTGAGATCATCATAAACAAAAAATGCGATATTAAGTACGAATGCGGCAAAGTAAAAGAAATAAACTGCGTTTTTATACCTGTTGTCGTAGTTGTTGCACACGCACTTGTTATATGTTGATCGTTGCCAAAGTGACTTAAGAAAAAAAAATGAGCGTTTAAGCTTAAAATCATGCGTTCGTATTGTGTTTCGGGAATTTATTGAAAGGTCCATTTGCAATTTTCATGGTTTTCTAATTTTTAAGGTTTTTTTTTT
>SNQJ01S0066529.1:39925-66252 GCA_010110895.2 Picea sitchensis
GAATAAAGTGGAGAACAATAAGGTGAAACCCAAGTATATTTATGGAAATGATATCGTGAAAGGTTAATGGGGCAATGAAATGTGAAGAATGATGAAGGGAAAGGTGGATGAAAATAGGACATTTCTGAGCCCCAACAATGTCCATACTACTTGCAAGCTAGGAGGAGCCACCAATACCTCCTTTCTTGCATTGATCCCTAAAGCTAAAAAAATTCAAACACTTTTGATCATTTCCGTCCCATTTATCTTTGCAATGTCTCCTACAAAATTCTCACCAAAATTATAGCCAACAAGATAAACCACCTCCTCCCAAGGATAATCCTCCCAAATCAAGGGGTCTTCATGACCAAAAGACAAATTTGGGACAACATAATCCTGGTCCAGGAAGCTATCCACACCAATGTTACGAACAAAGAAAAAGGGATGATAATCAAAATCAATATGGAAAATGCCTTTGATCGAGTGAAGCATGAATTCCTCTTTGATGTGCTAAACAAATTTGGCTTTCATAGCTCCTTCGTCTCCTGGATCAAGGCTTGTATATCATCCCCTTGGATAGCGTCGTTAATCAATGGTCGCCCAACTCCATTTTTTCAAGCCACAAGAGGTCTAAGACAAGGGTTCCCTCTCTCTCTCCTCTGTTGTATGTTATTATGGCAGAAACTCTAAACAGAAGACTGGAGCAAGAGAGGGCCACCAGAAATATTCCAGGATTGAAAATTGCTAGGGGCGTCATAAGGATAAATAACTCACAATTCATTGATGGCACTCTTCTTCTTGGAGGAGCTTCTCAAACAATGGCTCGAAGATTCAAACTAGTCCTCGACCAGTATGAACAAGCTTTGGGGGGACTTATCAACAAACTCAAATGTTAAATTTATGCCTGGAACATAAAAGCGAGAACAATGGCTAGCATCCTCCAATTCTCCTTCACGACGGACTGGAAATACTTCAAGTATCTAGGCACTCCCATCAGTATCAAAGCCCTCCCTAGGGAGGCATGGCAGGTGATACTCCAAAAACTTAAAGATCAATTTGAAATTTGGGGAGCCACATGGCTAAATCCAACATGCAGGGTCATCTTAATAAAATCAGTCTTATCTTCCTTTCCAAATTTCCAATTTTCAACCCTCTATGCTCTGGTGGGAATCAAGAAAGAAATGGCCAAAATTACAAGGAAATTTCTCTGGAAAGGAGGCAAGGATAACGAAAAAAAATTCCATATGGTAAATTGGGCTATTACCTGTGCCCCTAAAGAAAATGGGGGGTTGGCCATTAGGGACCCAAAAAAGATAAACTTAGCACTGGGAGCCAAGCTAATTTGGCATGTAATCACAGGTAAAAAAGAATGTTGGAAAAAATCATTATGCGATAAGTACTTATCCAAAGTCAGAAAAAGATGTGCAGAGGGAGTAGACCTTGGGAAATCAAGCTCACCCATATGGAAGATTATTCGGGCATATGTACCGCTAATTCAATCCCACCTCAATTGGAACCCAGGGAATGGAAAAGAAACCAAGATTTGGTAGGATAACTTCTCAGAGACGGGGGTTCTCTCTAGTATTCCTTCTCTGAACGATTTCAAGCTCTGGTTGTCCTCTTCTGGAAAATCCACCCTCTATGATATTTCAAACTGGCATAAGATGGCACTTGGGAAAGATGGAATCTGGGCGAGGTCCCTCCTCTCCTGAGAGACGAGGATGAGAAGTTCCTTCTAGTGATCTCTGGAAATGCCTCAGTCCACCTTAGTCAAAAGGATGGCAAAAGCTGGGGGAAATAAGGGTACACAGTGAGGACGGGCTACAAGTAGCTCTTAGAAGGCTGTGACATCCCAACCAAATCTGCCATTTGGAAAGAGATATGGAGCCCAAACAGCCTTCCAAAAATAAACATCTTTTGTTGGCAATTGGCTCATAATAAACTCCTAACAGGCGAAAATTTGAACAAAAGAGGCTATATGGGACCATTTAGATGTGCCATGTGTGCCAATAGCTTGGAAAGTACCGATCATTTATTCCTAAATTGTAATCTCACTAGACAGCTGATGAACAACGTTTACCTTGAATTAGTCCCCCAAATCTCAAGGCCAACAAGTAGCATAAGCCTGATTGGTAAATGGGCAAAAAATTACAAAGGATTGCTTCAGAGGAACCTGAATCTAAGTCGATCTTGGAAGGCCTCGATAAAATTTGTTTGCTGGAAAATTTGGCTGGCAAGAAACAAAAGAATTTTCAAAGAAAAATCCATTCTCCCCCTTGTAGTTGTGATAAATGCAATCGGCCAACTAAGGGAGTTTTTATCATCCAAGAAAACAACAATTCGAGCAGGGGATCCATTGAGAACAGAAGAAGAAGCATGGTTAACCAAACTAAACCTTCCGGTTTTCCCCCTCACTTGTTTTCCAAAAAAGACTTCATGATGGCAGCTTCAGTTCTCACCTCAAGAGTTGAAAAGTTGGCTAAATACTCAAAAGAGTCATGTTCTATGTTTTGATGGCGCCTCTAAAGGCAACCCAGGGGAGGCAGGTGCGGGAGGGGTTCTGTTCATCCCTAGAGGACAAAGGCTACTAACATACTCATGGAATCTAGGCATGACCACCAACAACTTAGCAGAGGCTTATGCACTTCTCAAAGGGGCTCAAATAGCAAAGGTTCGTCAAATCAACAAGTTGATCATCCTAGGAGACTCTAAGACTATAATAAGGTACTTCATTAAAAGCACAAACCCGAAGAATTCAATTCTGAAAAGAATCATTGGTAGAACCAGGGACACACTTTCTTTCATGCTCCCCACCTTCTATCATGTTCGACGAGCCAACAATGGGAGCACAGATGAGCAGGCTAACAGAGCCATAGGCAGAAGCACAGGTCACTTGGAAGTTTTGGGTAGGACTGAGTTTCTAGCACCCCCTTAATGCCTCTCCAATGCCCCACCACACTCACGTTGATGCTCCACTCAGCAGCCACCTCCACATGGCACTCCAACGCAACAACTCTTCAGGATGAACTCCCGACATGCTCGGGGGATCTGTGTACTTAGCCAGATCTAGTAATGAGAGAAGTGGTACGTCGCAGCCAGCAAATTTGGATATCCAGTGCCGCAAGAGGTTCACCCCCTATGGGATCTTGCATATGAGGTCACTCCCACCATGCACTTTCACCTTTCCCCTTACCCCTCCATTAATGGCGCGCGAGATAACGGAATCGAAAAAGATTGAAGTAAGGCTCCACAACATGCGGATGTTGGTAGAGCATTCCACCTCATCTCATGGGTGTCATTTCGTACGTTTAAGAACGGATTCCACAAGGGGATTATAGGAAGGACATATCCCAGTTCATTGTTTTTACATCCATAGGAAGTTCAGTGAAATAAAAAGTCTATCAGGTGAAGGGAAATGCACTGGAAATTCAAGCCATATTTTAGATAGCAATTACAAAGAAAAAAAAGAAGAGGTAAGGGCCACGACCCAAGGGCACGGCGATAGCATCGAGTTGACCAAAGGGAATAATAGGAAATTCAATCGAGGAGGAATTAAGTGTGGAGATTGGAATAGGATCCAATTGGAATTGGGCACTCTAAGTAGCAATCCAATCCGAAGAGAAGCAGCCTCTGATAGAATTCCCAGAGCCCAATGACACACGCAAGACTCATACCCAGGCAGCAGCATTGGAAGCGCAGGTGCAAACCACACCAAAAAACTCAGAAAATACACACCATCATAATGGATCAGTGCCCAAGACAGGAAAACCAAGAGGAGGAGATGGTGGATGACAATTTCATCACCACCCAACATCTGGCCCTGAGATTGGATTCACACAGCACCACTCTAAGGTTCACAATGGAAACCCTGTCTCAACACCGAGCCCTGATAAACCAGCTCCAAAACTAGGTTGATTTCTTAAGAAGACAAGGTGAAAGATTAGAAGAATTGCATGGAACCAGAGCCCGGGACTCCGCAGATCAAAGCCAAAGCAAGGAGTGCAGGAGCAGAGTTGTCCCAGTCCTGCCAGACCTAAATTTACTTGGTTGCAACAGAAAATTTTAGAGGTAACTACAAACCTACTTTCATAATGGAAGTTAGCCTCATGTCGGTTTAGAGAGGGCTCTCTCCTACTAGTTCTTCAATCAATACAAGGGCTAGATTTTAGGTGGATGAAAAGTGTATGAAATGGTTAGTAGGGTTGAAAGAAACACCCATTGGGCATGGAGTCATAAGGGATATCAATTCTAGGTTTTCAGAACTTGAGAGAAAAGCATTTAATCTTAGGGGCCAGACAGTCAACTATTACCAAACCTATAATCTCTAAATCATGGATAAATGAAAGAGAAAACACTCAAAGCTACACATAGCATTCAATTTAAATAAATTATGCATAAATTTATCAGACTAGAGAGTGAATATCTGAAACAAGACAGACATACAGAATTCTAAAATCAATTCTACATCAAAGATTTCTCATTCAAATGAATAAGAACACATTTAATGATAACAAATAAAGAAACACATACACTAAGAACATTGACTACAATTGTTGAACAGAAGAATCTCTGAGTAAATAGCTCAAACACTTGTCTCTAAAGCTTTCATTAATGTCAAGAAAATATTACAGCACCAACTGTCTCATTCTTACTCAACTCTCGAACCCTTCTATTATCCTTTTCATTACAATATATAGCAATCATATTTCATTCTAACTCCATGGATTCAAATTCGTTAGGATTTTACATCCAAAAAGGAGTTACAAGTGATTAAACTGATTACTTAACTGATCACTAAATATTTGCCACGCACTCCTACAATTTAGGGTTTGATTTCTTGAAAAACTTATACAACCCTAATACATTTCTATTACATATCTTAGTGGAAACATTACTCATTATTCGATCCTGATGCTGACATGGTAAGCTCATCCTATCTGGCAGCTGAAAATGCTTTTTCATGGGCTTACTGGGTGATTTTGCAGCAACCAGGAAATTTGTTGTGAAATCTTTGTTTGAGTAGTTTCGCAGCAAAAGTTGTTGTGAAATCTTTGTTTCATCTTATTTATGTTGTAAAAATTCTCCAGGATTGATATAAAACTTTGAGATGACCTCACAAAATCAAAAACATGTTGTGTCTTGAACATTACCAAATTATTCCACTACAACTTGGCCCAGCAACTCCAACTTCCTTTTTGCAATTTGTTCCTTCCTCGGTCTGTCCTTTGCCTTCAATGTCCTATTTTGTCTGTACAGATTTTTCATTTGTTTGTGTAGGGGTAGAGATCTCTTGACCATCCTCTTCTTGTTCTCCAAGGCTTCTTCACATAGGTCCAAGTGTTTTGCTATCTTCCTTTTCATTTTCATGTTTTCTTCCCTTAGTTGTAAAATCTCAGCTTGAGCTTCTTTCAATTGTCTCTTCAGTGTTTTAACTATCATGTTCTCTTTTTCTGAAGAAGATTGAACCTCAACAACTTCTTCAATGACACACTAAACAGACATCTCAGGTCTGGTCTCTTCCTCATGAACTTGTCTCCTTGCCGATGATCTGGTTACAAGTTTTCCAAGTCTTTCTTTGTCAAGTACTTTTGGACTAAACATCATTTTTTTTCATGGTGGAGGTTGGACTTCCACAACATCCTCAGCTTCATGACAGAGGAATGTCTCAACTGTAGGAATTAGTTTCTTTATTGTTGACCTGGTGAGTGGTTTCTTGGGTTTTTCCATTTTTGTTGTTTCAGGAGTGAAAATGAGCTTTTTGCCTTTTTGTTTTCCTCTCTTACTTTCAGGGGTTTCTTCAATGTTTACAATTGTCTCAACACCCTATAGTGGTTCTTTACCTTTTTTCTTGGATCCTTTGCTGATAGAAGTTTTGGTTGTAGTCTTGAGGGTTTCAATCACAATAGGTTGTTCTTTGTCATCTCCTTTTTTTCTTTTTAAATTGTTGGAAGCTGCTTTAGAACTTGTGGAAGGAGTACTCCCCTTTGATGGTGGGGAACTAGTGGTTTCTGCACAAAATCTTGATGTAGAAAAAAAAGAACTTTGTTCCCTATTTGTTTTCTTAAGCTCCTTAAGGACTAACAATTTAATGAGACTGAAATGAAACAGACTAGGCTCAACTTGTTTAGATTTTTCTTGTACTTTGTCTGCCATCTTCCCCAAGCTTCGACAAAGATAATATGGAAGATTTATATATTTCTTACATGTAAAGTGCATGAGTAGTCTGATATGGTACATGTACACCTTGTTGAGTCACCCCTCACAAGTAAAGTATCTCTGGATTACTCTCAGCAGTTGGTCATGGTGTTCTAGCATATAGCTTCTTGGCACCCCTTTTGATAGGTTCTCATTCTAAAATTCCGTTTTGAAATAATCCTTACATTAGGAGGAATCTAGAGGCATGCCCTTGAACCACCTCTCACCTTGCAAGGGCATCTTTGTTGTTGTTGCAATTCTATGCTATGTGACTTGAATTTCTAGTGATCTAACCCTTGTTATGACTCCATCAAAATTTAGAGAAAATTGTTTAGCTACCTCCATGCGACCTCCCTGTAGCTTTTCACAGAAGGTGAGGCATCCCACTGCTTGGAAAGATTCTCTGAAAATGGGATTAGGGTTTAAGAACCTGAGAGATATGTAGCAATAAACACAGCTTCAATGGTATCCAAGGATCATACAGGATTTTGCATTTCGCAGCAAACTGAACCAATCCAGATATTTCGTAGCAAACAGGCAGTTTCACAACAAAAGTTATAGTTTCGTGGCGAGCCACTCCTTTGATGATTTAAAAGAGGAAATGCCACATGACCATAAAGCCTTTACAAGGATTGTACTAACTCTCATGACCTTACTCCCATGATTTCCTGACCATTATGGATATCTTTAAAGTGATTTGACATGACATTTAATTGTTGCGAAAAGCTGGGAGGTTTTGCAGTGAATTTGAACTGATTGGTTACACATATTGAAGAGCTACAAATTGGATTGGGAAAGCTATGAAACCTTTAGTACATGTGAAAACATGTTCCCATGACCTTATTAAGACATAGTATAATCACTTAAGACTCATACTTTCAAATGATGACAAAGGACTGTGTGACAAACTGACATGACCTTGGACAAGACTGACCACTTCAGCTATGACTTGGAATGATACTCTAACTCCTTGAACATGACCCAATCAAAACCAAACTTGACTCATAAGTAAATGAACCCAAAAAAAATTCATGGGACACTAACCCTAGGAACTTCACACATGGTCATGACCACAATACTCAATCAGCAACAAAACAAATTGTTTTGACTTTGTAAATTTATACTCCCTAACAAAGGCTCCAATGGGGATGTTATCCTCCCTATGAGGTAGCAAAGAACCAGCAAACCAGTGCCTTATCCATTGGGCTTATTCTGAGATTGAAAACTATACAAAAACTCACACACAATTGAACAGTTCAAACTTATTTACATACAAGCTAAACTAAAATCAAACTGACAATCACCCTTCTGAATCTCAGGGTCTTCACCTTGGGCTTCAAATTCTTTAGAGTGTCATCCACACCTACAAATTTTGAAAATAAAGCGAATATTTACAATGATATGAATGGATCTAGTTGCTTTCAAGTTACATAATATTTTAAGAACCTCCCATTGACTAAACCTCCAGCAAGAATTTCTCCATTCAACTCCTTTAAAATGTAAGCATTGTTTCCATGATAAGCAACAATATTATAGGGTCCCTTCCAAAGATGATCGAACTTCCCATGCTTTCCTTTTTCTTCATTTCAAGTATCCCACTTCAACGCTACATCATTGATCTAGAAATCAACAACTTTGGTTCTCTTATCAAAAACTTTCTTCATCTTTTCCTGAAATAGATGGATATTATTATAAACATCTTCTCTCATATGTTGAACATGAATAAGTTGGTTGATCCTCCCTTGAATGTCACTAGGCTTTGTTTCTTTCTCCTGCAACAACTTCATGGCTGGCAATCCCAAAGAAGTAGGAAAAACTACCTTTGTACCATATACTAACTGGAATGGTGAAGTTCCAATTGGATTTTTAAGGCTGATTATGTTTGCCCACAATGCAAATATCAACTTTTTATGCCAAGCCTTCTTGATCTCATGTAATAATTTCTTGATGATGTTTATTAAAATTTTGTTTGATGACTCAGCCAATCCATTACCCTAAGGGTAATAGGTTGTATAATGACTGAGCATTATGTTATAATATTCACATAACTTCATCATTTTCTTTGACTTGAAAGATGTTGCGTTGTCAGTGATGATCCTCCTAGGACAGCCAAACTTGGAAAAAATGTTGTTTTCTAAGAATTGAATTATCACAGCATCACTTGTTGGTCTAGTTGGCACGGCCTCAATCCACTTGGTAAAATAGTCTGTAGCATCCAATATCCACTTATGCTAACCTGAATATGTGGGATTGATTTCATCAATGAAATCAAGACCCCACTTTTGGAAGGGTGCCTCCACTGAAATAGGCTTCAAAGGAAATGGAAACAACTTTCTCTTTCCTTCAAAAATTTGACATTGATGAAAATTTGTCACTACTTTATACACATATGCAAAGATTGTTTTCCAATAGAAGCATGCTCTGAGAATTTTTTTTATAGTAGTCTTCCAGTAGTGATGTCCTCCACAATCACCTTGATGAAATTCTTTCATAGTATGTTGTGCTTCATCTTCCAATATACAGTTTAATAAGACTCCTCTTAGATCTTTCCAATACAAAAAATGATCTATGATAAAGAATTTTGTTGCTTTCAATTTCAAAAATCTGGCCTTAGTCTTGTTCAACTCTGGTGGGGCTTGTAAATTCTGCAAAATATAAATTATATCGCTATACCATGGAGATGAAAGGAACTTTTGAGATACCTAAGGTGTTGGTTCTGCATCCACTGTAAAGTCTGCAATGAAATTGATTCCTAGGAGATCAAAATTTGACTGAGCCATCAATTTTTCCAATCCTTGACCTTTGACCAACTTTGTTGCCTTTATTTCTATATCATACTCCAACAGAACTACAATCCATTTCGCTCTTCTACATTCAGGGTTTGGCTGAGTTAGAATGTCTTTGACTACACTATTAGGAACAAAAGCAATAAAATGAGAATACAAGATATAAACCTTGAACTCCTACAATGCCTTCACCATTTCATAGGCCTACTTCTGCATGATGTTATAGTTCAATGTTGAATCCCTCAGCGATTTGTTGTAAAGTCTATAGGCTGTTCCAAATTCTGCTCATTTTTCTGCGGCAAAACTCCTGCAATAGTATGTTCTAAGGCAAAGGAGAATATCATAAAATATTTTGAATATTCTAGGCTAACTAATATTGGTGCTTCAGTCAGTGCTCTCTTTACATCATCAAATGACCCTTTTGCTTCAA
Organism: Picea sitchensis; assembly: GCA_010110895.2. Lineage (NCBI taxonomy): Eukaryota > Viridiplantae > Streptophyta > Pinopsida > Pinales > Pinaceae > Picea > Picea sitchensis. Next base: position 49,316 of record SNQJ01S0066529.1, read on the forward strand.
CTATTCATTTAACCTGATTGTGTTTTCTCAACATATGGGTAATAAACTTAACAGTTTCAACAAAGTTTGGTATAAACCTTCTTAGTAAATTCACCCTACCAAGAAAATATTGCACTTCCTTTTTATTTTTGGGATTGTCTATTTTCTGGATTTTTGCTACTCTACTTGGATATATTTCGATTCCCTCTTTTGATATCACATGCCCCAACAATCTGCCTTCTTGCATTGCAAAACTTGACTTCTTTGGATTCAAGGAAATACCAAACCTCCTGCACTTTTGAAAAACATGTTTCAAATTATTCAAATGTTCATCATCAGAGTTAGAGAAAACTATAATATCATCCAAATATATCACAATGAACTTATCCCTCTCTTTTACAAAGGCTATATCCATAGCTCGTTGAAATGTTGCTCTTGCGCTCATCAATCCGAATGGCATCTTTGCATACATGAGCGTTCCCCAAGGTGTGGTAAAAGTTGTATTTTCTTTATCATCTGGATGCACCGTGATCTTATTATACCTTAAATATCCATACAACATTCACATTCTTTGTGTTCCCACAACTTTCTGCAAGATATAATCCATCTTTGGGAGAGGATAGTTGTCCTTCAAAGACACCCTATTCAGATTCTGGAAATATACACACAACCTAATTTCTCCATTCTTCTTCCTGACAGGAACCAGGTTTGCCAACAATTTAAAGAACCTCAATGAGACAATAATCTTTGCATCAAACAATTTCTTCACTTCCTTCTCGATTAAGGGTAAGAGCAATGGATTTATCCTCCTTATATTTTGTTTGAAGGGTTTATGATCTTCTTTGATTGGGATTGTATGTTGGATGATGCATGTATCATATACCTTCAAGTCCTCATATCTCCATGCAAACACATCAGAGAATTCCTTTATTAATCTAATATACCTTTCTTTGTTTTCAGGGTTAAAGTCTTAGACAATTTGATGAGTCTTGGTTCCTTTTCAGTTCCAATATTGCAATATTCTGCCTCGCCTTCATTTGGAGTCACCTTTGGGTTTTTTGCTACATCATTATTATCAAAAAGCTTCTCAAGAGGAACTAAACACTTTGGGATGCAATTATTCTTCAATTGAATTATCTCCTTTCTAGCTATAACATTATGATAATCCTATGAATTTGGAGTCAAACCTGCATTTTCTTCATCAATATGTGTACTAGAAAATTCATCTAAATTTTGAAGGAACCTAATGACTTACTTATCATATTCAAAGACTTGCCAATATTTGATATTGTCAAGGACTAATGGCCTATGTTTGACTTCAATATCATACTTCTTATTTGGATGAATAGAAATTTTGAAAACATTGGCTGAGGTGGCTAAAGCATCAGCAATCATATTCTACCCTCTTGGTATCAGTGATACATCATACTCTATGAATCCTTCCAACAACTCTAGTACTGCATTCATGTATGCCCTCATCCTAGGGTGCTTGGTCTGATAGATTCCCTTAACATGATTAATTACTAGCTCTGAATCACCATGCACAACTATTATCTTAGCTTTCAAATCATTCAAAATGTTTAGCCCCAAAATTAAAGCCTCATATTCATCTACATTGTTTGTACAGTCAAAAGCCAGTTTGAAAGAACAAAGTTTTGAAGCACCTTCTGGAGGAATAATCCACACACATGACCTAGCTCCTTCTTTACTGACAGCTCCATCAAAATCCATATTACATAACCCATCATCATCATCATCTGTTTGATCTGAAATGAGCTCTTCCTGCAATTGTTCACCCTTTTTATCTGGAATTTTAGGTTCATTCTTGTCCCCCTCTTCAAAACAAAGATTATTATAAAAAATAGAAGCCCCAATATCAGTGTCAACAACATAGATAGGGTGATTATTAGGCCTATCTGGGATACTTACCATGTATGCCAATTGTGTTTCTCTATATAGTCTCATTTGTTTCCCAAACATTGGAATTGTGCCATATGACATGTCCATATGCAAGGTACCCTTTAGTTTTGTTTCCTAAGACCTAGACAGTAGCATCCCAAATTTAGGTGGAATGTCCGCAACCACCACATCCATAACAACACTTTTAGATGGGATCTAGGTTAAGGTGACAATAGGATCTTTAATTAACTGTACGCATTTAATCTTCCTTGAATCAAATGAAAACAAATATTTATATGGCCTTGTAATGTCTAACACAAGATTTTCCATAACCACTTTTGGCATCAAAATGTCGGATGCCCCTGAATCTAACATTTCATTATGCAGGGTCATATCATGAAAATTGAGACTAATGTAAAAAGGAGGTACTTCACTGTCATTATCACAGTGTGCTTCAACCCAAGGACCAAAAAGAAAAGTAGGATGATCATCATGAAGATTTAGAGTGTCAGATGTCTCTCCTATTTTTCTCATTTTCATAATCTGACCTCTATATTCAATATTCTTGATATGCTCATTAAAAGGAATTGAACTTTTAACTTAGATATTTCACTTTCAAGATTAAAAGTAGACTGAGATTTTTCTACCTCTTTGTTGTTAACATCCTTCTTTACATCTTGAGCTTTCTTTGGACTATCATCCTTTGGATTATTTTTCTCTAGCATGTCTTTCCTTGGACGGTCTCTCTTCCTTTGACTGGTAGAGGGATGCTCAGCTTGAGTTTTATTTGGGTTAACTACTACATTTATGTTCCTGAGATTATATTGTTTCCGAAATTCAAAAATTACATTTTGATATCTCTGTCTATATTCTTTTGAATCCATCAACAATTCATTATCTTGTTCTTGTTGAAACATATCATGCTCTTCTTTAGTCAAATAGATTTCATAATCATCTTCATTAAACAAATGGATTTGATCTTCAAGTTCTTCAACAAAATATTGAGCATGATTTTCCTGAAATGGAGCTATGATTTGTTGGTCTCCCTGATTTTTCGGATCTCGTTGTCTTATTTGAGGGACTGGAGGTCTCCTAAAATTTGGATTTCTTACTTGAGGCTCTTGTATTTCTCTAGGAGTGGGTCTATTATCCAAAGTCATCCTTTCCACTAATGTCTCCATAGTTTTCACCATCATATCCAACTTTGCATCTCAAGATTTAGAGGATGGAGGTTGATTTTCTTCTTTACCTTTCTTTTTCTCAGTTTCAACTTTATTCTTTATTTTTCTAGATGTCATTAAATTAGCTTCTATCTCTATAGCATCATTCATCATATCATATAAGGTGGCATGTCTTCTTTCTCTTAATAACAAAGAAAAATCACTACTAAAGGCATCAACATAGTGCAGTTGAGCAGCTCCAAGAGGGGGTTTAACCTGGTCTGGGATTGAATTGTACACCTTCATGAACTTAGTGGAACATTCTTGCACTATCTCAGTAGGATCTCTTTTCAAACTGTTATATTGTGTCAAGAGATGCAATTGATTTTTCTTGTCTTCCCATTTTCTAAGAAAAATTGTTTCAAAACCTGGAAAATTAGGGATACTTCTTGCTGCAAGTCCCTTAAACCATTTCTTGACTTCTCCAACAAAACTTTGTGAAAACAGTCTCATTTTCGCATCTTCATGGTCAACTTCCTCTACAAAATCATTAAATCTCTACAAATGTTGTTGTGGTGTGATATTTCCTTCAGCATTATATGTTTTAATTCTTTCAGAGTAGTTTTGGGGCAAGTCATGTAGTTGAGAAGGGAGAACAAGAGGGGAAAACCTAGCAGCCATGACATTGATGGACTCTATCTTGGAGTTAAAAGTTGAATTGAAACTGAAGCCTTTGGGAAACTGACACCAAGCTTTGGGGAACTGACACCAAGAGCAGTAGGAAATAAAGATTTAAACGTATTAATATCAAACATTGTCTTAAATATGATTATGACTTAGTTCTGACAAGAAATTTCTCAAACTTTACAACAAAAGGAATGTTTCCAAGACTTCTTACTTTAGCTTTTGGCAAGGAAAATTTTCTTTCTAAGGAAACTGTAGATGATTCAGATGACTTCTTTTGACTTTTTAAAATAATCTTCTCAGGGTCAAAAGCAGCTTCTGGAGGATTTGGGTCTGGATTCTTCCTTGTATAAAAATTCTTGGGAGCCAAGATTTCTAGTGGGGTCACCTTTTTGCAACTGATCTTGAAAATAAAATTGCGAGGGTAAAATTATACAGCCTACTTTTATGTCTAACTCTTTGTCTACCCTTGGGAATCAAATCTTGAATCTTAGCCGCTCTTTCCTAGGGAAGATTTCACTTTCGCTCCCCGACAACGGTGCCAAAATGTTATCACTCTGTAAATTTCCTTGGCTGCAACAAGAAATCTCAGAGGTAACCACAAACCTACTTTCATACTGGGAGCTAGCCTCCTACCAGTCCAGAGAGGGATCTCTCCTACTAGTTCTTCAATCAATACAAGGGCTAGATTTTAGGTGGATGAAAAGTTTATGAAATGGTTGGTAGGGCTAAGACAAACACCCATTGGGTATGGAGTCATAAGGGATATCAATTCTAGGTTTTCACAACTTGATAGAAAAGCATTTAGTCTCAAAGTCCAGAGAGACAACTATTTCTAGACTTATAATCTATAAAGCATGGATAGATGAAAGAGAAAACACTCAACGCTACACAGACCATTCAATTTAAATGAATTATGCATAAACTTATCAGACTGAAAATTGAATATCTGAAACAAGATAGACACAGAGCATGCTAAAATAAATTATACATCAAAGATTTCTCATTCAAATGAAGAAGAACACATTTAATGATAACAAAGAAAGAAACGCATACACTAAGAACGCTGACTACAATGGTTGAACACATGCATATCTAAGTAAATAGCTCAAACACTTGTCTGTAAACCTTTCATTAATGTCCAGAAAATATTATATCACCAATAGTCTCTTTATTACTCAACTCTCGAACCCTTCTATTTTCCTTTTCAATGAAATATATAGCAATCACATTTCATTCTTACTCCATGGAGTCGAATTCGTTAGGGTTTTACATCCAAAAAGGAGTTACAACTGATTAAACTTATTGCTTAACTGATCACTAACTAATTTTCCACAGACACCTACAATTTAGGGTTTGATTTCTTGACAAACTTATACAACACTAATACATTTCTATTACACATCTTAGTGGAAAAATGACTCATTATTCGATCTTGATGCTGACATGGTAAGGTCATCCTGTCTGGCAGCTGAAAAAGTGTCTTCATGTGCTAACTGGGTGATTTCGCAACAACCAGGAATTTTTTTGCGAAATCTCTGTTTCTGCAGTTTCGCAACAAAAGTTGCTATGAAATATTTATTTCAGCTTATTTATGTTGCAAAAATGCTCCAGGATTGATATAAAACTTTGAGATGACCTCACAAAAGCAAAAACATGTTGTGTCTTGAATATTACCAAATTATTCCACTGCAACTTGGGCCAGCAAGTCCATATTCCTTTTTGCAATTTGTTCCTTCCTCAGTCTATCCTTTGCCTTCAATGTCCTATTCTGTCTGTACAGATTTTTCATTTGTTTGTGTAGGGGTATAGATCTCTTGACCATTCTCTTGTTTTTCTCCAAGGATCCTTCACACAAGTCCAAGTGTTCTCCTATCTTCCTTTTCATTTGCCTTTTTTCTTCCCTCAGTTGTATAATCTCAGCCTGGGATTCTTTCAACTGTCTCTTTAGTCTTTTAACTATCAAGTTCTATTTTTCTAAAGGAGATTGAACCTCAACAACTTCTTCAACAATGCACTGAACATGCATCTCAGGTATGTTCTCTTCATCATGAACTTGTCTCCTTGTTGATGATTTGGTTACAGGTTTTCCAAGTCTTTCTTTGTCAAGTACTTATGGACTAAACATCACTTTTTTTCTTGGTGGAGGTTGGACTTCCACAACATCCTCAGCTTCATGACAGGGGAATGTCTCATCCATAGGAATCAGTTTCTTTGTTGAAGACCTAGTGAGTGGTTTCCTGGGTTTTTCCAGTTTTGTTGTTTCAGGAGTGAAAAGGAGTTTTTTTCCTTTCAGTTTTCCTCTCTTGCTGTCATGGGTTTCTTCAATGTTTACAACTGTTTCAGCACCATGTAGTGGTTCTTTACCCTTTTTCTTGGATCCTTAGCTGAGAAAAGTTTTGGTTGTAGTCTCAGGGGTTTCAATCACAATAGGTTATTCTTTGTCATCTCCTTTTTCCCTTTTTAAACTTTTGGAAGCTATTCTAGTGCTTGTGGAAGGAGTACTTCCTTTTGATGGTGGGGAACTAGTGGTTTCTGTAAAAAAATCCTAATGTGGGAAAAAAAGAACTGCATTCCTTAATTGTTTTCTTAAGCTTCTTAAGGACTAACAATTTAATGAGACTAAAATGAAACTGACTAGGCTCAACTTGTTTAGATTTTGCTTGTACTTTGTCTGGCATCTTCCCCAAGCTTCGACAAAGATAATATGGAAGATTTAGAGCTTTCTTACCTGTAAAGTGCATGAGTAGTCTGATATCGTAAAGGTACACCTTGTTGAATTTCCCCTCACAAGTAAAGTATCTCTAGATTACTCTTAGCAGTTGGTCATGATGTTCTAGCATATAGCTCCTTGGCACCCCTTTTGACAGGTTCTCATTCTAAAATTATGTTTTGAAATAATCATTACAGTAAGAGGAATCTAGAAGCATCCCCTTGAACTACCTCTCACCTTACAGGGGCATCATTGTTGTTGTTGCAATTGTTTGCTCTATGACTTTAATTTCCAATGATCCAACCCTTGTTTTGACTCCATCAAAATTTAGGGAAAATTGTTTAGCTACCTCCATGTGACCTCATTGTAGCTTTTCACGGAAGGTGAGGCATCCCACTGCTTGGAAAGATTCTCTGAAAATGGTATTTGAGTCCAACAAATGCAGACCCTCGGGTTCGAACCTCACTATGTCACCCCCCTTGTATATTTTCTTCTTTTGCTTGTTTTGCTCCATGGTTGTTAGTGAAGAGTGTTGTGGTGATGGTGGGGTAGGGGGTATAAAGGTTGACACAACGTGGAGGAAATCTTAAGCTCTAGGTTTTATTCGAGATACAGGGCTTTAGCAACAAGAGATTTCACAACAAACTAAACAAGAATTTTGCAGTAGATAATGATAGAACAGTTTTTAATGACATATTAGGGTTTAAGCACCTGTGAGCTCTATAGAAGTAAACACAGCCTCAATGGAATCCAAGGATCATACAAGCTTTTTCATTTTTCAACAAAATGAACCAATCCAGAGATTTCGCAGCAGACAGGCAGTTTCACAATGAAAGTTACAGTTTCGCAGGGAGCCAATCCTTTGATGATTTAAAAGAGGAAATACCACAAGACCATAAAATATGATTTAAAAGGACTATACTGACTCTCGTGAACTTACTCTCATGATTTCCCGACTGTTATGGATATCTTTAAAGTGATTTGACATGATAGTTAGTCGCTGTGAAAAGCTAGCAGGTTTTGCAGCAAATTTGAACTGATTGGTTACATGTATTGAAGAGGTACAAATTGGATTGGGAAAGTTATGAAACCTTTAGTACACGTGAAAACATGTCCCCATGACCTTATTAAGACACAGTTTAATGACTTAAGACTCATACTTTCAAATGATGACAAAGGACTATGTGACAAACTGACTTGACCTTGTACAAGACTGACCACTTCAACTATGACTTGGAATGATACTCTAACTCCTTGGACATGACCCAATCAAAACCAAACTTGACTCATAAGTTAATGAAACCAAAAATTTGTCATGGGACACTAACCCTAGGACCTTGAAACATGGTCATGACCACAAGACTCAATCAACAACAAAACAAATTGTTTTGACTTTGTAAATTTATACTCCCTAACACCGATAATAATGAGGGTTGACCACTTATTACATTGACAACTAACTAATGACTAACTACAAGGGGTTAGGGATGGATCCTAACATTCATAGGTCTTGAGGTTGAGATGATGAAAATGAGTTCCATTAATGATACTTTATCCAAACTTCATCTTCCACCTACAATGTGGAATTTGTGCACACCTCTTGAAATTGACAAATTGATTAGAGACAGAAAAAAATGGTTGGGACCTAAACAATGATGTCAAGTGACTACTTACGACTCTTTGTATATTTTTTTTAAAGTTGAAAAAGTACTTGACTCTGAATGGGGTCTTGTGTGAACTCGCATGCTAGCTATTACCACTTATTAACATGAGATCAATTTATATTAGCTACCCATGTTGCTTTGTAGTGATGGATTAAAGGTATATAAGTGATCCAAAAATCCTTAGATGTCAATTATTTTTTAAGTACACATTAAACATCTGACCAGATTCGGGAAATGAATGACTTACTTATAAATAAACTTCAATAACATTGATGAATAACTTGCAGAAATAAAATGTTGAAATGAAGTAAAGTAAGATCAACAACAATTCAAATGGAACATAAACAATTTGTTAACGAAGTTCACCCATCTTTGGCTACGTGTTACGAGGAAAACTTCTCTATGGAAAGGGGTAAACCACAACAAATGGTATGACACGCAAAAAGAAACTATAATCCCAAGTATGCTATATAAATGAAATGCTAACAAGATAAGGCTAAGAGCCTACCTTGTCCAGACATTCGATGAAGACCATCGTTGAGCACATAACCCAAAGCTTTATACCTATAAATTGTCCTCAACAACCAAGATATGTAAGCATATGGTGATAATATATAGTGTTAGCATATAGATTAGCATACATGACAAATACGCCCATGGAATAATAATTCAAATATTTGCAAGATATCAATTGGACAAGAAAAGAGTATTTCTATTAAAATAATCAGCAGAAGTACATAAGTGAAAAACTTCTATAACGACACATATCGAAACCAAGAAACTAAATCCCTCCAGCTAGGCCTCCACCAAAGGCAAGCTCATATAAAGGAGTCAATGAGGTTCTCCATCACAAAAAAGGAAGAGCTTGGGGGCTGAACAAGGAGTTCGGACTTTCAAGGACAAAGGGATGTAGACTCAATATGAAGTGAAATTTCTCCAGAGTGTCTTTGCTCTCAAAGTTGAATTGTTGAATCCCCACAAGGCTTGGATATGACTCAATTTATAGCCTTCAAATGGAACAGAAGGGTTGATTTGGAGCGTTTCCAGTATATGGAGGGTCAAGGATCATGGATCGCATGACATGGCATGGAAACCCGACATAATTTTTAATTTTGAGCACCAAACCTGATGTATACGGGCTGTAGTGGAGCAACCTGTGTATACGCTTGTTGTATAACTGGTAGAGAGCGTATATGTGGAAAAATACGATTTTTTGGCTCTGGAAGGCACAAAATGGAACTTCAAGTCTGCATAGGGAAATGGGAAGGCCATCCAAGCAAGTTGCATGGAGTGAGGCAAGATTTGTTGTAACACTACGTCTCTGGGTCCCTTTTCAATCAATGAGACCACTCTTTAATGCTCAAATACCAAAATTACAATGAATGGACTTACAAATACCAGGATTTTGAAGACACCCTTCAATTATGTTGCTCAATCCTAGAAACAAAGGTCACCACTAAATTCCTCTCGAAATTCTGAGAAAAATGAGTATAAACTTGACTATGTTCTAAACAGGTACCCAAAAAGCCCTTTTTGCACGCATAACGGAACTATGGGTCTCATACATAGAAATCTAAAATAATAATTTCATACACAACACTTTTACATAGGATAGACATCACCATCAAATTCCTTTCGAAATTATGAAAAATGAGTATAAACACTATACTTCCCTCAAAGAACTCAATGGTATGCAAAATGAGGCAAGCCAAAACTATGAACACCTCTTGCATGCAAAACAAGACAAATATGAACTTGGCATGGAATTTTATGTAGACCCTCTCTTGGCATGAATTCCCATGTTCTGAACAGTGGTCGAATGTTGAGTTTATATAGGCTAAGTCGGCCTAACCGAGCCCCTTTATTCTCGGGCTTCATTTGTTACACTTTAAATATAATATTCCAGTTTGTTATAACAAGCATAACTTATGGCATATTGGTAGGAGCATCTTTGCTAAGTTGTTGGAATATTCTAGGAATATTCCCCTCGAGGTGATGGGTTCAATTCCCATGGGAACGAATTTTATTCTTCCTTAGCCATTATTGACCAATCAAAGAGTGCCACATGGCACTCTCTGGTTGGTCCACTTGTTGCTTACGTGAGAACCACATCATCTGCCACTTGCCTGTATGGATCCACCACTTGGTTTCCATGTCACCTTTCTCATTGTACTTGCCACATCATCATATGGATGACACGTGGCACTTTTTTATTGGTCCAAATGGACCCAAAAAATGCCATTATCGGGTGACACGTGGCACTCTATCGTGTTGCCATGTCACCATGCTAACGTTAGTATGACATCACTCTATTATTTGTACGACTTGTATGGACAGGCCATGTGGCAGCCTGTGGGCCTACCATGTGGCACCCCCATTTCACATGTTTTTTCCAAACTTCAAATGGCCATAACTTCTTCATACGACGTTCGTTTGAGGTAATTTTAGCATCGTTGGAAATCTATTGTCGAGCTCTATGCAGTGGAGTCATTTTCAAGATAATTTGAGAAGATCAATTTTTGAGCATTCTTGGATCCTCCTGGATCAACAAGCTTCCATGTGTGCTCTGTGAGAACCTGAGGATTGGTTTCCGATGGGATTTGAGAATTTTCAAGTATTTTCAATGTGATCCAAAAAACACTCATGGCCCTTTATTGGAGAAAATAGATAAGTGTTGACATAGTTATCGATTCTTAGGTTTGTTTTTGAACATGTGAATACTCAGTATCGTAAATCTCCATAGAATGGCACATTAGCCTATTTTCATCATCTAGATTATCATTTTTTTGAGGAGGTAAGAAGAGAATACAAAACAATGAAGTGGACCTAATTAGTCCTTCATCAATGAAACATCATCAATCTATTTCCACTTCCAGATCCTCATCAACACAACTCCCAAATGGTGCAGGAAATAATCACATATAGTTGCAGCCACAACCACACTCCACTCCATGACAATAACATCTTGTAATAGGTTAAAGTATGAACCCATCTTCTTTAGTTACCCCTATTTGCCACACTCATTTCCACCCAACAAATTTCAATGACCTTGACTCTCCTCATTTTTTTGATATCCCCCACTAGACCTCCATCGAATGAATCCTCTTAGTTAATTCACCTTTTTACCAATTGATACATGCCCCCCTTCCCTAACCCCTATCTTGAAATAAATCCACAAAAAATCTCTCATCATACCCTTAATATAGAGTTACCCGTGTTAGATTCCAAAAAATCCATTAAAACATACCCTGTGTGAGTCAACCAACCTCCCAACCCAAACTCCAAATCCCTAACATTTGTTCATATTACATACTCCTCAGCCTCCATGACCTTCTGACATAGATGGACATTTATCTCCATAGCATTTCTTCATGTGTGCTCTTTTTCCCTGAAACCACCATGTCCCAACCTCTGTAAGAGCAAGCACAACCCTCCTCCACTCCCAACACTTCAAGAGTAGAAATAATAGAAGATACAGTTACCGTGACTTTATGACTATCATGGACCAAAAGACAACACTCCATAATTTCCTTGTGTCCTCCTCCCAAACAACCAATTTTCAAAATTAGTGCTTTAGATGATGGTTGAGCATGTTTTAAGTTGGCCCTCCAGTTAGGAACAAGAAGAATTTGAAAATTTCATTATGGATAATTTAATTCATACCTTGAGAATGTTGGATGGAACTATATTGGAAATTTCCTATAATAGGATTAAAGATTTGGGACATACGTGTCAAGTTTTGGAACTTGAAAATGTTGGCTTGAAGTCACAAATTGTAGATGATCATGATGTTATTTTTTATGTATATGAAATAAATCAATCCCTAGAACAATTTTGGATTTGGAAAGGTAATTGGAAGAGACAATGAATGTGCTTGCAGTCCACCAAGACTATGGCAAATAGTTTCATTAAGCATGTGCAGGATTTTGCATCGACAAATCACAATTAGATATATTTGGAAACAACTCTACAACCATATTTGGATGTTGTTTTATCCATTTGGTAGAAGCACACATCCCTTGCAATAGCATGTGCACCTTTGTCGCAATTAGTTACTTAGTTTGTAAGATTTCATGCTATCCTTCAACTAGAGCAAGATATTGTCCAACCACATTCCCCAAATTCCTTAGACAAGCAATGCTACACCTTGTCATAATCTTTGAAGATGATACATGTATGGACGAGTGATGTCGAGATTTTGGGGAAGCAACTTGATGATTTGATTACAAAATGTGGCCATCCTGCACAATAATTTCAACTTCTCCCACCACCTTGTGAAGCGTCTATGATTTTAGTAATGATTGAGGAATTTAAAATAATGCAATGTACGATGTTTCTCCAAGTCTTTGATCTAGCATCAATTCTGTTGAGATTTGAGGATGTTAGTGTTGCATCCCCACACTAGATTCTAAATTTATCAGCTATGGATATACACAATGGAATTATCAATAGAGCGTTGATCTGTTATACTTGGTACCAATCATACAATGTAGATTGTAGCTTGCATTTTTTGGATGGAAGAATAGTTGGGCGTTCTTTGTGTCAACTTGGAATACTGTGTTTTGATCAATTTGATTAGCATGAAAATGACTCTTTAGTCAACCTTATTGTTTCCACATTTCTATTATAATGATGCATTAGGTGACATCTTGTATCATATGTACTATAATTGGACTACAATAAGAGATCAATCTCGCCATTGACAACAAGCACAATATCTATATTAATTGTATGGGTTATGTTTCTTGCATATTAAGTTAGTGCTAATGGGGGAAGAGGGAGGCAACAATCACCTATCCCCCTTCCCTTGTCTCCATCCTACCACAAGTAAATTTGATTTTAGATATTTGAGACTCTTTCTTAATTATAATATCACAAGAAATGAAAGTGGCATATCTCTTGTTTAGGATTTTGTTCCATGTTGATATGATTGATTACCTTGGAACATTGGCAAAGGTGTTGGATTCTGGGGAATTTGAGAAGATTGATGCTTTGAGGAAATTTTAGATTAGGGTTTGAAGTGGGTTTGGAAGGCCTATTGGGATTAAAAAGGGTTGAACCTACAAAACGTGTAATCAATATAATTTTTTGATTAAATGTTAAGCTAATGAAACACTAACAACTAAATATATTTCTTGAATAAATTAACTTAACTAAATAATAGAGTATAACAAAGAGAATAAAGACAACAAAATAAAGTTAACATGAACATTACCATAGACAACACATAGTAACACTAGGATTAAGTGGGAAATCCAAATGCCGAGAAAAACTTGTTGTTGAAATGACATAGCTCAATGTATTCACAAACGATATTAGAGTATAATATAGTTGATAACATAAGTTCAATATCGAAAAGTAGTTAATCCGTCCTACTCATAACCAAGTCTCGAAATAGTTATGGGTTAGTTGCAAGGTAAATCTTGATAAACCAACCTATCTAACGAATTCTTTGATCCTGCCAGTCTTGATCATGTATTACATTTATTACATTGTTCAACTCAATACCTTATGGGTTTTAATTACAAAAATCAAGGTGTGTTCACACCCTACACTTATACAACCCAGAAGTTCGGTATCCTCCAAACTACATCAACTTGTTTGAATGGAGTGACACTTGCTTATTCAACTATTCTAGATGTTTCGGTAGTTGTATTTGTGGTGATTCATACTATGTGCTTCCTTGCCTCCTTTACCTCAAACAATTGTTGTTTCAAATCCAGAGCTTAAGTATGAATCATAGGCAGTACTTGCACCATGATATTCACATATCAGTCATTCGGCTCATCCATTTCAATGACACCCCTACAATTTTTCTCATGCCCCTATCCACTAAGTGCTAACCTCTTAGACCATCTTTAGATATAATGGTTGGTCCATCCTCCGCACATCCTCCATTGGTGATTATACTGCCTTTCATTTATTCTTGAAAGGACATTTTGGGATCCTCTATAATTATGGAGAAAGCTTCATGAGACTGAAGTTGGTTGTCATCTTCTTGTTCCATAAATAGGAAAATCCCCATGTGGTTATGTATGTTTGAGACTCATTCTAGTGTTGTTATCATTTCAACCTCATTTCTATCCATGTCCTTTCCAAGAGAACCAAGTTCATCCACTCAGATTTATGGAGGATGTCATTATGCATCAAAGCAAGGTGTGGAGTACTTTTCAGGTTTTACCTAATGGAGCTTTCAATATAGTTTTGAAAGTTTGATTAACTAGTTCTATAGCTTCTTCCTGAAATGCATGTTCATTTATGTCATCGTGTCCCTATTGGGGCCTTATTGCCATGCTTCAAGAGTAATTTTATACAAGTCTTTTACCTTTGTTGGCCATGCTAAGTGCAACTTTAATGTTTCCTCTTTCATTGGTGCAGATTCATCTTCAACTAGTGTCTTACCTAGAGTATCATGTATAATCCCTTATAGGAGATGGAATTACTTTCCTTCAGTAGGAAATGGAGATAATATCCATGTGCCTTGACCCTTACATATAATTCATAGTATTTTTGTTCAAACATCTAGCGGTAAACTTCTGTGGTGAACCTACTGGTTCACTCTGTAAACATCCAATATAAATAGGACAATACACAATAATCCATTTAAGGATAGTAAATATATTTAATAATAATTGTATAAGAATGAATAAGATGATTTCAAATGAGGAATGAGGGCTTGTATATATATCCCGCACAGGGGTGCCCTTTCATAAGAAACATGACCTTTCATATGTCATGTCTCTTCATAATTAATAATTACTTATTACTTATTTATATTTATTTATATTTACATAATTATATATATTTATGTTTGTTACATTGCCTTCCCCTTAGAAATGCTTTGTCCTCAAAGCATGTTTATGGAGAGGCTTACTTCTTCGTTCTGGCTTGCAATGTCTTTCATGACTCTGTTTTTGGTGTTGTTAAGATTGATGATACCAAATGATATGACTAATGAAGAGTTGAGCAGAACAGTCGAATTGTGAAAGGGTCAGACCATCCTAATTCAATCTTTTGCAGAATGTTGCACTTCCACGATGAATGATTATCATGAGATTTACTTGGGTTGGTATCAATATTTTTCGGACGATAAGTTAGTCGTTCTCATCTTGGATCTTCCATCATTTGTACTCCATCATCTCTATATGTTTTTTCTTCAACTGGATTGGCATCTTATTGAGATTTATTGTCTGGATTTTCAAGTTTCTGTTCTTTCAATTTTCTGATTTGTTCTAGTAGCTCGTGATTGAGGCTTTTCGAACGAGAATTTTCTTAATTTTTTTCTGATAGGTTCTTCTCGAGTTCTTGATTCTCTTATTCCAACTTCTGAACACATTGTTTTCGAACCTTTGACTTCTTGATCTGTGTAAGTAGTTTTTTACTGTGTTTTTTTAAACGAGAAATTTCTTCGCTTTTATCCTGGATAACTTCGTCAAATTCTTTTTACATTATTTGCATTGCTTTTTTATTTTCTTGAAGTATCACTTATGAGATATCGTTAAAGTCTTCTGGTGTTACAGAATTTGGCTCCAATGTGGTGTCTTGTAATGTTATCATTTTCTCCTTATAAGGGAATGTCACAATTTTTGTCTCCATGTTTAGTATGAAGGTACCTAGACTTTTAAACCAGGGTAATCTGATGACGATGTCAACTTCTTCTTGGTACATAGTTGTAACATATAATTGAGATATATACTCATATTCATCAATTGTCACTCATAACTCCTTAATTCGAAAATAATCTTCCTTTCTAATTATATTCGTCTCTGGAATTAATAATTGATTTACCAAATCAATATTCATATAATTTGCATTATAATCCAAGCTAATAACAATGTTTACCTCTTTTCCTTGAATATTTCGCTTTAATGTCGAAAACCCACAACATACGATTGTACAACCTTCATAAGTAAATCTTCCTTTCGTCATTTTAGAATTTTCTCTTTTATCTTCCATCACTTTCAAATATCATTTTTATCTTCTGAACCTAAACTTGCAACGGAACTTATATATATATATATATATATATATATATATATATAATTCTTTTTAGCTTTTACTTTATAACCCCTTTTAATAATACTCTCCCCTTATATTCTTCTTTGTCCCTTTTCTTGGCTTCACCACCTATGACTCTTTTAATTATTGTACTAAAATAAAATGTATATATTTTAACAAAATTATATATAATCCTTAAATGATTTATCTTATCTCTTCAATAATAGTATATAGTCAAACACCTTTTTAACCACTTCACCTTTATTTTTAAATATTTTCCTTAAAAGTTATATGATTGACTTATAGAATATAATAATATATTCATTTTATATTTAAAGTATCTTTTTGTTAATCCTTGATCCTTTACACACATTAACAATATAATCTTTGGTTTTTAAACTAAACGACACTTAGAATGAATGGTGACTATATAAATGCATCTGTACGGATCGATACCGAACAATTGATTTTTTATAATCGATGCTTTATTCTTTTTAATTTGACGATTATTTTTTTAATTTGGTGGTTGTATGGCACGATAGTACAGATTGTACTGACACGAATAAAATTACAGATTTTATAACGGATAGGAAGACCAAGGTTGTACAACAGACAAACAACGGTTTCAGACATAAATTTGTACGACAGCGGTAGCAGCTGTAGTTATTGGCGACTGTACGAAAACAATGTACGGAAAGTACTGCATGTACAGAATCAGTGCAGTATTCAAAATTTAACATGTACGGACTGGATCAATTATTCTTCGGTATGACCCTTCTCAGCGTACAGTGCCAAATCAAATGATTCCTTGTAAGCAAATGTGGTTGTGGATGAATCCTT
>SNQJ01S0066529.1:66262-79816 GCA_010110895.2 Picea sitchensis
TCGAATGGGTTAGCTACTTTTTGTATATTGAACTTATTCTATATGTTATTTTGTACTCTCATTTCTCCTATGAATAAATCGAGCTCTACAATTGCAATAGTGGATTTTTCTCCTAGCATCTAGGTTTCCCACCTATTCCAAGTGTGTTACTATTTGTTGTTTATGGTTATGTTTGTGTTGACTTTATTATGTTATCATTATTCTCTTTACTATAATATACTATAATTCAAACATAGTAATTTTTCAAGAAATTGATTTAGTTGTTTGTACTCTATTAGCCAGTTATTCTATTGTAGAGGTATATTGGTTATGTGTCGCAGGTTGAGCCCTTTTTAAGCACAACATTTGAGGGGTGGTCCCATGAACTCACAAATCTTGCATTGTGAGGAGATACCACTAGTGAACCTTGAAGAGAGGTCCTATGGTGCAAGCCCAAAAGGACCTATAGTGAAAGTTTTGGGGCATTGAAGAAGAACATTGGAAAGTCTACTCCTCCTAAACAATAGTGTTAGGTACCTAACCTCCCTAACCCCTCATGTAGATAGAATAATATATTTCCATGTAATAAAGGCTGACATTAGTTAATAAGGCCTATTTAATAAATTGGAATAAATCAATGTAAGAAGACCTAGTATAAGCTTCCGCTTCTAGAAGCATATTCCTCTAGAATGATCTTTAGAATATAGAATTAGTATAAATAAGAGTAGGATTCATGAGAAGTCTTGTCTTGAGAATTATTGTAATAAAGCGTTGCTATGTTGGAGGTTGCCCCCTCGAAGAGGCAAGTGAACATTGTTTCTTATCAATAAAGGTATTATTTTGGTGTTATGGTTTCATCTATTGTGTTGTTCCACTGTTATTCTCTGCAATATTTATGTTTTCAGCTATTATAATAGATATGGTACCTTACAAGTGGTATCAGAGCACTTTCCTTGGCAAAAAATTGTGGGTTATTTTTTTTCAGGGTAGAGACATATTCTAACGTCTTAAAGCTACAAAGATATGTCATTTAGCGCATAAATCTGCAGTCGGGGAACCATACACGCATGAAATACAAGTGGTACTTAAGCGTACATTGGTGGCCACCCTTGTAACCCATGTTGGTACCCCTTCGAGTGGTAGCGCACCAGACAACACATGTATACGAATCAGCCTAGATATCCTAAAGCCCTCCGTAGATAAACGGATTGGTCGCCTGACTGTTATAGCTCCACCGAGAACAACACTTGGGAAGAAACTCTCTAGTACCTAGGTAGTTGGGTAGTACAGCTAAGGGCATGGCCTAGCCTCCTTAGTTAGTGCCTTGAGATATTGGGTTGAGTACTACTATTGGACTTCGCACGTATATCAGAGAGCTATAGCACAAGGAAAGCCCTTGTCTGTAAAAAATTTGAATACTCTAACCCTTGGAACAGAATCATAAACAAAACAGACGAGATCTATTGTTGTGCAAATTAACCTCCTACATTCTGGTTGTGAAATTACTACATATGTTTCCCTGTTAAGAATTTGGGCCTTTCAACACTGCAGTATTCTTTAGATCGGAGTATAACTCCACACGAGTATTAAAAAAAAAGTCTCAGGCTTGCTCGCACCCTTATTTGAGACATATCCCATTAGACTCCTTTTTTCATCCTGATCACAGTGATACCTATCAATTTTTAGCCTTTTTTCTTCCTATGGTCCCAACCCCCTTTCTGGCACCCCTATTTGGGACCTATTCCATTGGACTCCTCTTTTTGTTTTGATCACAGTGATACCTATCATTTCTTAGCCTTGTTTTTCCGTGGACAAACCGACCCTTTTCACCCACCTTTATGTCCCACCTCTTCCTGTGTTTTCCCCTCACCATGCCCAACACTTGCAACCAAGACCTTGAAAATCGAATACCTACCCACATTGAGTCCAAAATGGACCACCTAAAAGAGGAATTGAAGAAGGACATCAATTTCCACCTTGCCAACCAGCATGAATCCCACCTTGAGTCTCAAATTGACTCATTTACTGCCAAGGTCTTGGAAAAGTTGCCCATTTATGGAATCCATGCCTTATCTAATCAACATTCTCACCTCGAAGGTACTGCTTCCTCAATTTCCCAGCAGTTTCAGTCCAACTCTTTTCATCGTGATCTATGTCTTTCACAAGTGGAGGTGAACAAATTTGATGGCTCGAATCCCACTAGTTGGGTCACTCAAATGGAACACTACTTCTCTTTGCATGGCATCACTGATGACTTGGCCAAACTTCATTACGGTGTCCTCTATTTGGACCCTGAACATTGACAATGGTGGCAATGGCATTGCAATTCACGCCAAGGATATGTGTCTTGGACCTAGTTTGTGGCTAAACTTTATGATCACTTTGACATTGATACACACTCCCTAGGCCATCTAACCAAATTGAAACAACCTGGTACAGTGGAAGCATTTATAGTTGCATTTGAGCAATTATCTTTCAGAACAGAGGGCATGTCTGATAGTTTTTTTTTAGAATGCTTTATCAGTGGCCTCAAGGATGACATCCGAGCCCAAGTCCACATGACTCGCCCCCTGACTTGGTTGGAAGCTACTCAACGTGTCAAGGAATCCCAACAGGTTGTTTTTTTCCCAACATCGCAATCCTTATTTCCCTCCGTGCCCTCACCCTTCCACTTCTGCCCCTCATCCCACCCCTCTCAAGATCCAAAAATTAACTCAGGCATAAATGGTTAAATGCCAAATCAAAGGTCTTTGTTATAATTGTGATGAAAAATATTTTTCGGAGCACAAGTGTAAGGAAAAAAAATTGTTCAAGGGCATCTCTGAGGATGTTGTTGAAGACGAGATCGAGGCTTCTCATGCCACTGAGCTACCTAAGCCAACTCCTATCACTCCACCATCTGATCCACCAGAAGTTGAACCGGTCATTTCCTTCAATGCACTCACCAGCTTCTCTACTCCCTAAACCCTCAATCTAATTGGGTACATTAAAAATCAGAAGGTCATCGTCCTAATTGACAGTGGTGGCACTCATAATTTCATTCATAGACACATTGCTCAAGAAACCCATTGTTATATCCATGCAGTCAATAATTTTCAAATCACGATTGCCAATGGATGTTCCATGAAATGTGGGGGGTGTCATGAAAATGTGTGTCTCCAAATTGGCTAGTACAACCTGAAATCTCATATGTTCACTATCGACATGGGTGGTTGTGACATTGTGTTAGGTGCATAATGGTTACGCACTCTTGGTCCCATTTTCATGGATTTTAAGGAATTGACCATGCAGTTTCAATAGAATGACCATCAGTATAAGTTCCAAGGCATCACAACAGGCTCGCCTGAGATCATTAATTCCCATTGAATGGAAAATCTCCTCAAAAAAGAACATTCCTACATTATTTCCCAACTCAATGCCATTCAAGAAGTTGAGACACCATCTGTGCATCCTAACCTCCAATCTATACTTTCCAAACACCACACTAGTTTTTCCACTCCCCATGGCCTTCCCCCTTCCCCCGGTGTTCATGATCATTCCATTCCTCTAGTTTCGGGTAGTCTTCCTCCCAATGTCTGCCTGTATCGTCATCCCTTTGCCCAGAATAATGAAATTGAGAAAATTGTTCAAGAATTGCTCAACGTGGGTGTCATCCGCCATAGTACCAACCCCTATTCTTCTCATGTGGTTATGGTCCTCAAAAAACAAGGCACATGGCGCATGTGTCTCGACTTTCATGCTCTCAACAAACTCACCATTGAAGACAAGTTTCGCATTCCTGTCATTGATGATCTATTGGATGAATTGAATGGTGCTCACTACTTTACTAAACTTGATCTTCGTTTTGGCTACCACCAGATACGTATGAAAGAGGTTGACATTCCCAAGACAACCTTTTGAACTCGTGAGGGCCACTATGAGTTATTGGTCATGCCCTTTGGCCTGTGTAATGTCCCCTCCACTTTCCAAAGTCTCATGAATCATGTATTCCATCCTTTTCTCCTTCATTTTGTCTTAGTTTTCTTTGATGATATTCTCATCTATGGTAAAACATGGACAACTTGTCTTTCCCATGTTCTCCATAATGAAGATATGCATGAGAAGATTTCAAGATACGAGATAGACAACAAAATTGGAAATGGAGTCCAAATAACGTTAGGTATAAAATAAGACCTCAAAAAGGTCAAAGAAGACGATGAGTCATAAAGTTCGAAGTGTCATAGGTGACATGTACAAAGAACTATAACATGCAAAGAAGTGGAAGAATAAGGCACACAAAAAGTGTTGGTCAAATATGTCAAAATTTTCCCACCTTTGATGGCAAGAGTAGTGTGGTGGATCATCTATTCACTCTTCGTACATATTGGGAATGCACAAAGGAGGATGATCAAACCATCCAGGGGGTTACCTTCAAAGGTACCTTGCAGGATACCACACTAAAGTGGTACTGAAGAATAGAGGAGTGATAACCTTTTCTCCACTAGGAGGATATTTTTTGATAGTTCAAGGATACATATGGATACCTAGACTTGAAGACTAGAGCACTTAACAAACTTTGGGCAACTCACCAACTACTTGGAGAGATAATCGATCACTATGATCATCTACTGAAGGAATTGTTAAGGTAATTGAGATATAATGTTCTTGAACCAATTTGCATGGACCAACACATTTTCGAGTTGTAGCTTAACCTTCATACATATGGTAGGCACCAATGATGATAGTCATATCAAGAATCCCTTAATATCCACTAAATCAAGAAGATGAACCCAACCTGCCATATCAAAACAAAGAAGAAAGTAAAAAACATTGGCTCTAAAAGAAAGCAAATGGGGCAAAATGTCATGAAGTTGGATCAAGCAAGTTCAATAAGCACCATAGTGGTGGCAGAGCTCATAAGCATGATAAGAATCAAAGGAAGTTGAATAGATTCAACCTCTACTGAATGTGCCAAGATGATAAGCACAACTAAAACAATTCTTAATTCAACCCTAAGAACTAGGAACAATCATTCATACATAATGAGAATCAGGGTGATCAAGACATCCTCCATTCATGCAACAAGTATCAAGGGGACAAAAAAAAGTCAAATGTATATTGGGAACAAAATCAAAGTGGTGTTGTTACCATGGTAACAATGAATAATGAGTGAAATCTCTTTATATATTTCTACTACGGAGCTTGGGGCCATGTAGTTGACCACTACATTGTTAATGTCCCTAGCCAAGCATGTTGTGTTGTGTGTAGACTTGACACCCATGACACAAAACATTGTCTTGAAATCAAACAAACCCCTCCAAAGTTTTTCGAATTATACAAGTCACAAAGGAAGAACAACCATGAGAAGTTTTCAGTGCTACACATTCTCAACCTAAAGGTTATGACCAACAGGGATCATATGACTAGGTTATGCCCAAGGAGGACAAGATGGATTTCATTGACTAGCATCAAATTATAGAATAGACCCTACAGGATTTACAATCATACAATAAACAATCACACCAACACCATCCCCAAAGGTGAAATCGAGAGTCGTCAAGAGAAACTATTCGAAAGCTTACCAACCAATTAAAGGCATCGTCACAAAACAAAAGATGCCTCCCAAATATACATGTATTCCTCTGCTACCTCCTACATATTGGTAGTGATGAATTTTGGTCTTGGATGTAGTAAAGGTCCAAAAGATCAACGTATTCTTTTGAAAAGATATACAAGTCCCAACAACCATTATCATAGAATTGATTGATGATGCCATGGTGGACCCAGGGGATGAGATTAATATTATCTCTTCCATTCACTGAGAAGAGGTATTGGATTGACCACCCATTATGCCATAGTGGAATTACTATTAGATCTGTAAATCATATCACATGTAAGCTACTAGGAAGGTTAGTTGGCATACACACCAGTTGTTGTGGCATTTGGATGGTGGCTAACTTTGAAATATTAAGACTTCCTTAGAGAGCCTACCACACCCTATTCCAATGACCTTGGATTTATTCCTTGTGAAGCACAATCTACTCCAATAATATCATAATGCATTTCACAAACTTTGAAGGAAGGTTATCATTCCCATGGATAAGAGAAATGAATTGTTGAAGTTGAAATATACAACATAGACTAGGATAAGTAGTCAAGGCCTAGTGTTGATATGGGTTATCTGTACAGGGATAATCAAACATCAACAAACCCAAAACTTGGCGAGGAAGCCATTGTGCACATGGATGCACCATTCAAGGAGGATTTTGTCTGAGTCCTATGAGAGTGGGCGCATGAGAATCATGAAATCTATCGAGGTTATACAAAAAACATGTTACATGTGGAGCACAACATGCCTACTTGATTCCAAAATTTGAAGCAGGATAATATCCCATCAAGCGCCTAGAAAATTTTGAGGATGCAACAACATATTTTCCTATGTAAGATCAATTGCAAGCATGCCCATGAATACTAGAGGCAACAACCTATCCTTGGTGACTAATGCAGTTTTTCTTAACAACTGACTATGGTTGGGACAAAATCCAAACTCTCTTTCTTGGTCGATTCACCCATATTAAAGGAAAAAAATATTGTTGATACATTGGTGCATTATGACTTTGTCACTTGCAATGGTTGTTATGGATCAAGCAGAATCAACTTAAGTACATATACATCCTTGAAGAAATTGTAATCCATAGCCTTCCAACAATTATTGATGGATTTGCACTCAAATGGTATTGTTAAAAAGAAAAGCACTAGGAAAATAAATATTGGAATATATTGTGGTGACAATATGTTACAAACTTAAATTAAGGAGCAATCTATGACTACCAACCTTTGATTGAACTCCTAAGGAAAATGTATCAGTTCATACCAAAATCAAAGGCTCTTGTCTTCTATTCACAAGATAATGAATTGGATCATGTTTAGACAACCTATACCAGAGAGTAACTTAATGATCGATAGGTTGATGACTAACAAGTTGATTGGAAGTGAGTAGAAGGGACCATTGGTTTCTCAATAAAGATAACATTGGTATAGATGGTAAAGAGTTGAATTTCTTAGAGATTGTAAAATACCGGAATGACTAGACATCGATTGAATCAAATGGCTTGTTTCAATAATTATTTGATGTGTTCGCATATAGTTATCATGAGTTGAAGAGTGTCCCTGGGAAAATTAGGGAACTTCAAATTGAGATCTAACCAACAACCATGTGAATTAGACATTGACCATATTGCATGAATCTGAAGTATAGGGCTACAAGCAAAGAAGAAATTTAGAAGTTGCTTGATGCTAGAATTATCTACTCGGTCGAGGAAAGTGAATGGGTGTCACCTATATTGGTCACCAAGAAAAAGAACAAGAAGCCGTGAATTTGTGTGTACTTCCACAAGTTAAATAAAGTAACAATTAAAGATCCTTTTCTAGCTCATTTTATTGAAGACAAATTAGAAGGGGTTGTAGGTAGAGAGAGTTATTCCTTCTTGGACGTTAATTCAGGTTATGCTCAATTTTCAATCAAGGAAAAAGATAAACCCTTAATGACATTTTCCACCAAATAGAATGCTTATACATACAAAAGGATGACATTCAAGTCGGTAATTTCCCTCATGATTTTCTCACACAATAGTTAGGATATTCAAAGCCTTCATTCACAAAACTTTGGAGGTCTATGTAAATGAACAAGCTCTATTCAAATGCTTGAATAATCATTTTTTCAATCTCCGAAGGATGTTGAGTAGGTGCCACAAGATAGGGATCTCATTGAACCCATAAAAGTGTTAGTTCCTTCATCCCTTTAACATATTATTGGGACATATCATGTTCAAGAAAAGGATGATAATTTACCTAGATAAAGTTGGAATGATTCATGATCTCAAACCACTAGTGAACCCCTCCAAAGTTAAGTCATTTTTTTAGGCACACAAGGTATTATTGGAAGTTTGTGAAAGGGTACACAAAGAATTGAAGGAAAGATTGTCGATATTTCCATTCTATGATTTCAATACTAGACCAAACCAATATATGTTCACGTGGATGCATTGGGCATGTAAATTAGGGTTGTTCTAACACATCTAGGAGATAAAGGGATGAATCCCCCAATCTACTTCACCAAAACTGTCACCAATAGAGCACAGTTACAACATAGTCGAGTGGGAAACTTTAGGTATGATTTGTGCTTTGCAAAAGAATTGGCATTGCTTTTTGTCCAACTAGTGCATTTTTATGTGGATCATGAAGCCCTAAAGTACATTGTCAACAAGCCAATCTTCCTAGAGAGAATCAACAAATGGTTGATACTTTTCCAAGAGTGTGACTTTCACATGTTTGTAAAACCTAGTAAGGCCCATGTTGGACCCAATCACTTGTCATGAATTGATAGTGGTAAATAAAATAAGGTTGGGGAGGGTAACTTCCCCAATGCTAATGTTTTCAAGGTTCATATCACCCCAAGGTATCAAGATGATGTATTTCATTTCCTTTAGCATGACAGGGCACCACAAGATATGACAAAAGCCTAATGGTCAAGTGTAATGTGCCCAACCACCACCATAGGTTGGGCACGTCTACTGCTAGAACGCCCTTCTAGATTCTTTGATACCAAACTGTGACACACCCATCACTAACAAACTCAAGAATGCACTTCTCGAGCTAATTTGAAAATATGATACCAACAACTAAGTAAAGAAGCATGAAATAACACTTGCAATTATCAAGATTCATGTTAAAGTATAAAAGAAAGAACAATATGCCATGCACAACAAAAAATAGCAAACTGACACATTAGTAATGCATATCTCAGAGACAATAATCAATACACAACATAAATAATTATGTCTAAGCAAAGAAACACCATGACAAAGAGAACTTATCTTTAACAAAACCAGTCACCAATTGGATGCATACCAAGGATGTTCCACCCAACCATAGATGTTGTTGTTCCAAGCCTCAACTACAGGTCACCCCCGAGCCAGGGTTATGAATCCACAAGGACGGGTTCCAACATGACACTCAGCTTCCCAAATCAGTCAACACCATAGGTCTCAAAGGTTTCTCAACACACAACAATCCAAAGTTCACTATCTCTCTTCTCCTAGCCCACACCACCCAAGAGATCGAACCCCCTTCACTGCCACACAATTCCTTAGGATGTACACCTCCTTTCAGGTCTCCAACACATTTGGTCAAGAATCTCAATGCTGGAACTCTCCAAGACTCGTAGTTGTGACAAGGTTTATCAGAATTCCAATGCATCCATGCACTCAAACATCAATTCCTTGTTGTATAAACACCAGTTACTTACAACCAATAAAAAATGGCTCGTCTCTTCCCTTGATCCATTTCACATGCCCAGACCAAACAAAATAATGAATGAGGAAAACAAAATGAATGAGTGATTAACCCCCAAGACAATCAAGAATAGGGATTTTGTATCAAGGTGCCCCAAGGCCAGCATGGTCACCCAAAGAGACTCATATGCCCCGCAACGCAAGCATGGGTGATAATTAATTAATCAAAGAATAAAGGCTCAATCTGTCGGTTCCTCCCTCTCTCGTGGAATCATAGCCCCCTATAAATCTTGTCCGTGTTTGTCCTACAACCATTGATGTAATTTTAGTATTATGAAAATGTTCAAAGAATTACATTTCCTAGGCACTCTGACCCCCTCCAATGGTTCGGGCACTCTAGCCTCTCATCAAATAAACAATTACATTATTAAATTGGGGACTCAAAATCAGGGCATTTAATTACAATCTAAGACAGAGCATTTAATAACAACCCATATGCACAACATTGAAGGATATCCCCCCCCCCCAACCAGAACAACACATAAGACATTTTGTTCAGTCCTTTGGTGGCCAAAATTATACCAAGATTATTTCAAGTGGCCTGAGATATGTGCATACTACTAGAAGGTAAGCATGAAACCACAAATATGGGATTGTAATGAACTCCACCCAATATTTCCATTGTGTCCTTTTGAGCATTGGGGTATAGACTTTAGCAAACCTTTTGTGTCATAAAAGGAAACCAAATTTTAATATATCATTGTGATGATGACCGTGTTCACTATGTGGGTAGAGGCTTGAATCATTTGGGCAGCCTCATCCAAAGCAACAACTAATTTTCTTTTTTCAGGGGCGTGCTATGTAGGTTCAGATGTTTAATCCAAATCACTTCTACCAAGGCACCCATTTCATAGGGAAGGTTGTTGCTGATTTGATGAAATATTTTTAGATCGTGCATCAAAAGAGTAGTTCTTACTACCTTGGGGCCAATGGACAAGCCAGAAGAAAAAACAAGGTCTTGGTTTCCATTCTCATGAAAATGTATGACATGAAGAGATCAAATTGGGCCAATATAATGCATGCAACACTTTGAGCACATTGGATGGCATGGAAGAAATGATTGGGACAAACATCATTTTGATTATCATTCAGAAAGGAAGCCATCATGCCAGTAGAATATTGGGTAGAAATAGAGGCTACCACAAGAACAATGGTTCAAATAACAATAAGAAAAATTGGAACATTTGGATGAAAACTATCTTTGGGCCACTTTTTAGCAATAGATGACCAAGTAGATCATGAAGATGTATCGTGACGGTAATTTGAAGCCTCATAATTTTGAAGAAGGACAACTCATCCTCCTATTTGATAGTCGAAAGAAGGAAAAGGTGGAGAAAATTAAGTACAATTGGTTGGGACCTTATAAGCTTTATAAGTTGTATGATAATGTGTCTACTAAATTTGAAACCTTGGAAGGATTTCCATACAATAGTTGGGTGAACACCTCCCAACTAAAATGATTCTTCCATTGAATATTGACCAACTCGAAGGTACTCCAATGACCTAGGGAGTATACGATCCCAATTTTTCCTTTGGGATGGAGCCTGACTCCCAAAAAAGGAGCCAAACTTAAAGGTATGTACATAGTTGTGTTTATTTTCTTACTTAAAATGCATGATTGTTGGGTGTTTGTATTATAAGAAAACCAATAGGGGTTGGATAGGAATCTACCCATCCAACTACCTACAAAGGACTAAGGTCTTGTGTGTCTCCTAGTCCTAAGAATGTATAGGCAAAAGGAGTCACTAGAGTGTTAGGAGATTGACTCTATACATGGTGAACTTCCAACTAAGTGGATTATGAAACAAAGTGATCAAATGTGTTTAGTATAAAATGGGACCACCCTTAGAATAAGCATGGAAGAATACCTTGGGGGCTTGCACATGGACCTTTGATACTTGATGGAAGGTGCTAGAATGGGAAGGCATGGTAACACAAAGTCCTATACAATGAGGTTCTTGTTATAAGAACCCTTGCATTTTTGGCTAAAAGCTTCCCCCTGATGTGTCACACACCGATGTATCAAAAGCAATCCTAGGTGCTATCATACTCCACCCTTGGGAAGAGCTTGGAGGTATCCATGCCCATAGTGCATGGAAGGTGACCGATGGAGATATAATACTAAAATGTAATATTGTTACCAAATGCCAAGCAATTACAATTGCTTTGTTGGATCTATATTGGCCTTGCGATTATAATTGTCGGGACAAGTTAAAAGGATAGATCTAGAGCATAAAAGTTGAGTTTTGACAACTGGATGGACCTAAAGCACAACAAGGAGTTGTTGGTTTCACTTAAGACAAAACATGGTGAGTTGATCATCGCACCTATGATGAATCAATATGGAAAATCTCAAACACCCCATCCCCTCAAAATTAATACATGGCTATAGGATTATTATTAAGTTATCAAAAGGCACATTTATACACATTTCACTCTAGAAAGAAGTGGTTTGCACAAGCATAAGAGCATCAATGCACGAGGTAGGTATTATGATCTTCACGATTTGACGAGTCTGCTTTAGAAACAAATATTGTACACCCACAAAATATTAGTTATGAGAATCAATAATGCTACTAATGCCATTGATGAGGAGAAGTGTTATAGGGTGGTCATCAAGAAGAAGAGGAGAGGATAAGTGGATAAACCAATCTTGTCCAATATATATCGATTTGCTCGCATCCATAAAGTTGTAGTAGTTTAATACTTGATCCATGAGGTGGCTCATGTTTATGATCTCATGCAAAAAGTGATTGGAGATGCTTAGACTAGGATTACCACTCCTCTCACCACCTCAACAATATGCCAAGTTTTCAAAATCCCCCATGATAAAGAAGCCTAGGAAGAAGGAAACAACAGTTCTCTAATAGCTCCAAGCACTACCTCCCTAAATCATTGGATACAAGAGTGGGAGATCACCACCACTATTACGGTTGTTTATGGCATATAGCAGTGGTATGATGGGATATGTCAAGCACTGGTTTAGATGCTAAGAAGGAATTTTAGAAGAGAGGTTGTAGCTATATGGCCTAGGTAGTGTGTCTACCCATTCTTAAGGATACTTTGGTTTGATGTTCCAATCGACTAGGTCACGAGTATTGAGTTACACTACCAACTAGTATAGGTAAAAGAAAACCTACTTGACAATTTCTTTATGCATAGTTATGTTTTTTTAGATGGTTGTGACATTATTACAACCATTTAGGGTACCCAAGAGCCTACATAATGATTTTTTTCTATTACCCTACCTCTATTCTACACGTACAAAGAAAATACACCACCACTATAGACTTGTGGAGGAGGAAGTCATGTGTTTGTGTTTCAGAATCCACTGACAATAGGAAGACACAACTAAAAGATTTGAAGCTAATGGATGGAAGCTCATAGGACAAGTAGGTGACTAGTTTGAGATGGTTTGGTAGAACCACATTTAGGCATGGGGATTTGTTGAACAATTGACACCCCTCCCAAAATTTGTTAGGGACATAGTTTCCATTCAAGAGTTATGGCAATAGGTCACCATTACAAACTGACACTCCATCGACAACAAGAAGGCCATGCCCTATAAATTCCCATAGATATAGAATTGGGATCATTTCACCAAGAAAATGATCAACTAGGAGGGCATTCCAAAGTTGACCTACCATGATCCCTTGAACAAATTCATAAAGTTATATCTGTCGAAAGGGTAAAATTAGGTGAGGGATGCATTAAAAGAATAAGATTTATGACAACATCGATGAAATCAAGATGAGCAAATCATTATTATTTTGGATGACTCTGCTAAACACTCGAAATTTGAGCTATATGTGGAACTTCAAGAAGATGAACGTTATACCACTAATGGGGAAGCCTAGGAAATCTCATCTACAAGATGAAATATTATGCACGAGACAACTCATCCCAAATGGGACCTGGAAATTGTTGCTAATGTCAGTGCCTTCATTGAGAATTTCAGGGATCAATAACAATAAGTTGATATAAGATGATAGCTTCAATTATAGTTAAAGGAACCAAGGAGGGCAACAACTTGGCATATAAATCATGCTTACCTACCAGTTGATTGAGCCCAATAGGTAGAAATTAGGGAGATCATAAAGATTAAATGTAATGCCCCATATTTTGACCTTAGGTAGTTAGAACATTGTTGTTAAACCAATCTTGATAATTCAAAGTTTAGCATTTGTTTGGAGTCAGTTAGACTTTGTTAGACATTGAGATGTGTACCTCTAGGCCTATTTGT